>VOCP01053753.1:0-32223 GCA_007922195.1 Podocnemis expansa
CAGCAGTCTCTCCGGGTCCAGACTCTGCAGTGGCTGGAGAGGGGAGGCTGGCATTGTCACGAGTACAGGTGAGCAGGAAGGTACGGGGGGCAGAGGTTGTTGGGAGGTGAAAGAGGCATCGGATCCTGGCACAGGTTCTTTGGTAAGAATTTTCTCCTTGTCTCCAGCTGCACTCTCACCATTCAGAGTACTCTGGGCACAAACAGAAGTTGTCATTAGTTAGTCCCACTGAAGCAGGCATCTCAGCCCCTGCCTGTAGACCTGTGATTGTCAGTTCTCTACAGGTGCGCTTAGGTCTCCTGAATGGCCACCCTGGGTCAGAGCAGTGGTACCTACTCCACTGTGCTGTCTCGGAGACTGGCCAGAGGGGGGTGGCCAGAACACACTATTTGGAGTGATCCACCCATGTCTTCTCCTCACAGTTTCTGGCAGTCCCCATTTGGGTAGGTGAAACCGTGGGATTCTGTCCCTAACCAACTTTTGTATCCACCTGATAGCTTGTAATGGGGTCCTGCACTCACTCCCTTGGCTCATTCCTTCTGTGTCCACAAACACTACCAAATGTCCATGGAATGCACCCCACAGTGCTCTTTCTACGTGTCCCTCCACCAGCAACATGCCATCTTTGGTCAGGCACGGGAGCCTCACACTTCCAACCCTTATACCAGGCAGCCCCATTCCCTGGAGGCTTCCACACACTCTCCAAGATTGCCATTTGCCCCCTCTCAAGCAGTCTACGGCTCAAACTGCCACTTCTAGCCACTTCCCAGTCAGCTTCCCTCCTAGGTCTTGGATGAGGGAGTCAGCCAGCTCTCCTCATTAGCCCTCTGTCCTGCAGGCTTCCCAGGTGGTTCCACTCCATTGCCCCTTAGGGCTCAAGTGCCAGGGAAGAAAAAACCTACATTCTGCTACAAGTTGGTGATGGATTTACCCTCCATGAACTGATCCCATTCTTTTTTTGAACCCAGTTGCACCTTCTAATCTTCTCACCATCCTCTGGCAATGAGTTACACAGGTTAATTGCATGTTATATGAAAAAATACTTTCTCTTTTTCATATTAAGCCTATTAATTTCCTTAAGTGACCCATGTTTCCTGTATTGTGGACAAGAACACATACCAGTAAATACTTCTCATTGTTTCACTTAATTAATTATTGTAATAGAGATGTCACTCATTAATCCCTCAATCATCTCTTTTCTAAACTGAACAGTCCTAATCTTTAGTGTCTTCTTCTCTGGAAGTAGTTCCACACCCGTTCACACCTTTCTGCCTTCCTGGATCTTTTTTTTAGTTGCACTATAACCTTTCTGAGGTGGGGCAATCAGAATTTGATGCATTATTCTAGGTGGCATAACTTTGATTCATCTCATGGCATTATGATATTTTTCTGGCTGTCTCTTTCCTGGTATTTCCTAGCATTCTCATCACCTATTCCATCGCCACTGTGTATTCAACCAAAATTTTCAGAGAACAAGCAATGACTCTAGAATTTTTCTCAGGTTATAACAACTAATTTAGAAACTATCATTATATATGTGCTGTTGGGGTTGTTTTCCAACATACATTACTTTGCATGTATCAATGCTGAAATTCATTTGCCATTTTGTTGGCCAGTCACTCAGTTTGTAAGAGCCCTTTGTAACTCTTCATGGTCTGCTTTGAATTTCACTATCTTGAAAAATTTTGCATCATTTTCAAATTGCATCCTCACTGCTCACCCCATTTCCGTGATCATTTATGAATATGATGAACAGCACAGGTTTCAGCACAGATCCAGAGAGGATGCAGCTCTTTACCGCTCTCCATTTTGAAAACTGGTAGTCTTTGCTTCTTATCTTTTCACCACTGATTGATCCAGGAGAGGACCTTCCCTCTGTAGCCCCTGACTTAACCTATGCTTGGCTTGCATGCATGCATCATTGATTTAATTTCGTACATCTTTCTTTATCAGTTTAAGAAATCCTGGTTCTGTAGCATTACACTTGGCTTAAATTGAGAAGTCACCATAACGTTTATATTGGTAGCTGAAATGGAAGGTGCCTACAGACCAGCGTAAGAATTATAAACAGCCTGTATGTGAGGGGTCTGAAAAAAGGATATTGCTACAAGTTACCGTGAAACCTGAAAATATCAGAGAAGGTGGGTCTGTTTGTTCAGCAATCTCTTATGGAAACCCCCAGATAAGGTATTTTGGATCATGACGCATAGGTCAGCAGGAGAATAACAACTTAAACAATTCACCTTTAATGCATCGCAAACCCCCCAAAATACATAAACAAGGAAAGGGGAATGTGATGGAGAATATTGTACCAAGTTCTGAAGGGGCAGCTGCGTTAGTCTAGAAAAGCAAAAGAAAGCAAGGAATCTTGTGGCACTTAAAGACTAACAGATTTATTAATCACATGAATTTTCTTGGGAGAATATCCTACTTTGTCAGATGCTTTGAAGAGGGAGAACTTGCAGAATTGAATGAAAATACATGCAGGGGAGTGTAAGACATGTCAGTTGTATGCACAGACCCCTTAACCAATGACCCAGAGGTGCTCTGACAATTTCTGTACTAAGGACCCATACTTGGATGATGATGGAGGACCTTATCTACCGTATATACTTGCATATAAGCCGAGATTTTTGTGCCTGAAAATTACCCTTAAAACAGGCACTCAGCTTATACGCGGATCAATATGGTAGGCAGCCACAGCCCAGGAGTTACACAGTAAGTCTCCAGCCCTTAGCATATACTGAGCATGCTCTGGGCTGGCGTCCCCGTGTGTGGCCAGAGTGGCTATGTTGGGGAGTTGGCCCCCAGGCTGGGGGAAGTAGTGGCAGCAGTGGCAGAGGTGTTGGGGAAGTGGCAGCAGGGATGTTGGGGGAAGTGGCAGCCAGGTGACAAGGGTTTTGGGGAAAAGTGTGAAAAGCAGCAAATGCAGACTCCAGGAGAAGCCAGTGGTGCAGGGTGGGGGAGTTAGTGTCTGAGCCCACAGGTGGACCTCAGCTTATATGTGGGTCACCAGATTGTTACTATTTTGGGGCTCAGAAGGGGGGGGGAGGTCAGCTTATGCGCAGATTGGCTTATCCACAAGTACCTACAGTAAACTATTTTTAGAAGGGTATATAAAGGTGTAGAAGTTGTTAGTGGAGGGGAAAAGCGATTTAATATCTCAAGATTTGAAGAATGGGGAAGCTTCCAGTCCTTAGTTTTCCAGCTCAACCTTTCTTGAGAGAGAACCCCACAGACCCATCTTGCTCCTCCTCAGTTATCTAGTCTTCGTCGCTTTAATATAAATATATTTAAATATATCAGTTACAGTTGCTAGACTTTTCATTCCTCCTGTCAATTTGAACAATCGGGGTCTTTCTTGGCTCCAGGACTTTGAATTTTTCTCTCATTACAACAGGTGATTTGACCTCATCTTCTTCTATATGCTGATCCCCACTGTTTGAATCTTTACAACTGCTTTGATTTGCTGTTTGTGTGACCTCTTCCCATGACTTACACTTCCCTGCATTTATTTCCTCCATCTTCAACACAGCTGACAAAGTGGGATTTTCTCCCACAAAACCTCATAAAATAAATAAATTTGTTAGTCTTTATGTGCCACAGGACTCCTTGTTCGTTTTACTGCACTAGACTACCACAACTGCCGCTTTCAAATTAAAAAAAAAAAAAAAGAAAAAGAAAAAAAAACCCTTTTCACGGTAGAACAGAATGAACCAAAGTATTCCTGGACTGTGTAAAACATGAATGAACTGTAAATAAATCAATACTAGACATCTGAAAGTTCAGGCAAATGTACTATTGCAATAGAGAGCAAAAAGAGCAAAAGAGACCTAGTGCATGGAAACTAACAATTTATGAAAAGCCAACAGGCAGCATATTTACTGTGGGATGAACAAAACGATATAGGTCAGCGAGACAAATGGGCTGGACATTAAATAGGAACTGACTGAAGATTAATGAATCATGAAACACCAAATGCACTCATAGTTGCTACAACTTTTGTCTGAATCCCATCCCCTGTAAGCATGCACATATTCCCTTCAGCTTGCAAGCCTGCAATCAATCTAAGTACCTGGGGATTTGCTAATTTACAGCAGTGCCATGCAGAACAAACAATTGTTCATCTCCGGAGTGAGGGGGATTAGCACACGAGAGAATAGCAGCATCTGCCCCTCTATCTGGATCACTGCAAACGCACTGTCTCTGACACCATCACCTCTTTCAGGCTACTGCACCAAAGCCCATAACCTGGCTCCCCACCAATGCAGCACAATCCTTGCCTAGCAGCAGCTTCTCTGACAGCCCGCAGAACATGGCCGGAGCTCTCCAGCTAACAGTGCACCTTCACAGCATGGCTCTGTCTTGTCCGGACTCCTGGGAATGTGCAGTGAAGTTCCTGCCGCCTTGCTGATTGGGGAGGGTCTTGCACAGAAGCTCCCAGGAAGCCAAAGGAGAAATAGCCAGCCAGGCAGCAAGCAAAGCTGCAGTACCTGTTTGTTCAGTGGCTTTTATCTTCCTGGGCTACAGCCGTGCAAGCTCTGTTTGCTGGAAGAGGGGAGCTGACACAAGCCTCAGCCCCACAGTCTCCTTAACCTGCCTGGCTTCCAGTTCCCCCTAGTCGCCCCCCCCCACCTCTTCACTAACTCTTCCACCTGGCTGCTGGTCCCAAGGCAAACCCAACCCTTCCCTAGCCACCCCCCCCATTGCTGCACCCCAATCCTCCTGGCAGGGACCCCCCCCTTACCTGGCCAGCCAGAGCTGCCCTGGCTACAGACTGTCCACCCCTGAGCATGCATCTGAGCATGCTCAGGGGCAGGGTGGGAGATTTCAAACTTCCAGCCTGGGCCGGAGGAGGGGCTCCAGCTGGCAGGGCCAGAGGGGGGATTTACCCATGCTATGGGGGAGGCACAACAGTAGGGCTGGATGGGGGAAAGGGCTGCTACCAGGCTGGGGGAGGGGAGGGGCAGAGCAGCATCGCACAGCTGTCTGCAGCTCTCAAAATACTAGATTATTGTGGGGGAAGGGAAGATGACTCTTCTCTTTTGAGTTGCTGACCAGCTCAAAGGAAAAAGTGGGTTGTCCAGTTACAAAAGGGCACATTCTGACTGGGTGAATCCTTGCTGTCAAATGTCACAATTCCTGGAGGAAAATGATAGATAGTGTCCTGGACTTCAGATAATCAAAGAATCCTAGGACAGGAAGGAACCAAGAGAAGTCATCCAGTCCAGTCCCCTACACTCATGGCAGGGAACAAGTACCAATTTCTAAACCACCCCTGACTGATGTTTGTCTAACCCAGTGGTTCCCAACCTTTTCTCTGCCTTGGCACACCTTGATACCTTCAAATTTTTTGAGGCACACCACCATTAAAAAGCTCATGAGTATTCAAATTAACTCAAAATAACTTATAAATAGTCATGAATCATGGCACAGTGGTTCAGAAATGCTGCTATGTGGGGTAGTAGGGGCAGCAGAGCAGGGATGGCAAGACAGGGGAGGTCAGGAGTCGTGTGCAGTGGCAGGAGTGAGTCTGGGGAGCAGAGCAGGGCAGGGGTGGCAAAAGAGGATAAGGGGAGCCATGTGGGGAACAGCACAAGGGTGGCAAGAGAGGAAGGCAGAACAAGAGTGGCTTTGTGGGGGGATGGGGGAACCTGGTGAGTGGGAAGACAGGGCAGTGGAAAATGGCACAGCACCCACTTCCCCCTTATCTACAGTGGCTCCCTGACACCCAGGGCAAACCCTCACCCCACTGCTGCTCCCTCCCACCCCAGTGGGTCCCGTCCCCCTCCCCCAGCTAACTGTGATGGACCCTCTCATCACTGCAGGGGCCAGAACGAGCCCTCCAGCCCCCAGCTATAGACACCCCACACACAGCCACCTACCCCACCAGCTACACACATCCCCAACAAAACTGCCACCCCACAAACCCTCTGCCACACATCCACTCCCACACACCCCTGCTCCACATACACCCAGCAGCTTCCCCCAAAGCCCTTACCTGGGCTGTGTGCAGGCTGGCTGACAGGCTAGGAGCTGCTTCCAGCCACAAGCTGCTCCACCCTGCAGGTAGGAGATTCACAAACTCCCGGCCTGCCACAGCTCTCTGCTGCCTGGGTTAAGGTGGAGCAGGGTTTAAGGCGGAGCCACCCAAACTCTGTCTTCTGTCTGTTGATGCTATTTGTAGCAGAGGCCGCAGAATGCAGCGTTTCGGGCCTTTCCTCTATTTTTAGGAGCCCCTGAATGCTGCCAGCCTAAAAATAGGAGGGCCTGGAACTGAATTCTGGTGCATTCCCCCTTAGTTTAATCCTTGCCTTTTTCCCAGACCTGCCCAGCCCAAGTGGCTGGGCTGAGCAGGGAGGGAACTTTAACTCCAGCTCTCGGTGATTCTCGCGGCACGTTTTGTGTGTTGCCACAGTGTAAACCAGTTGGGAAACACTGGTCTAACCTGCCCTTTAAAATTCCCAAAGATGGATATTCTAAAAACTCCCTAGGCCATTTATTCCAGTGGTTAATCACACCAACAGTTAGGAATTTCTTCCTAATGTCCAGCCTAAACCTCCCCTACTGTAATTTAAGCCCATTGTTTCTTGGCCTCTCATGGGCACTTAAGGAGAACAATTCTTCTCCCTCTTCATTCTAACAGTCTTTTAGGTACTTGAAAATTGTTCTCCTATCCCTTCTCAGTCTTTTGTTTTCCACACTAAACAAATGCAGATCTTTCAATTTTCCCTAATAAGTCAAGTACTCTTGACCTTTAACAATATTTGTTCACCTTCTCTGGACTTTCTCCAAGGCCTCCCCCTGATCCTTACATGGCTCTAGATTGCACAGAGTGGAAGACCCCAGGGAGATGAACGCCCCAGGGAAAGCATGTGTCACAACTGACTGGCAGCTGTACAAGCCTTCATGACTTGCGTGGTCCCTGGCATCCTCTATGGCATTGTGGAAATGTGCCTGGAAGGGCACCCTCACTGTCAAGGAGGTGAAGTACAACCCCACAGGTAAGGGGTGTCAAACTAGGGGAAGGAAGGACAAGCATCTGAAACCTTTCCCATTGCACACTTGTTGAAAGTCTCTTGGTTAAGTTTAGAGGAGAGGGCAACAAGGGTGATATTGTGGTTGGTGTCTGCTATAGACCACCAGAACAGAAAGAGCAAGTGAATGGGGCTTTCTGTCGACAACTAGCAGAAGTTTCAAGATCACAGGCTCTCTTTCTCTTGGGGGACTTCAGTTACCCTGACATCTGCTGGGTGGCAATACAGCAGGGCACAGACAATCTAGGAAGGTTTTGGAGAGCATTGAGGACAACTTCCTGATACAAAGCCTGGAGGAACCAACTAGGGGTCTTGCTCTTCTTGACCTGCTGCTCACAAACACAGAAGAATTGGGAGGGGAAACAGAAGTGAATGGCAGCGATCATGAGATGGTAGAGTTCAGGATCCTGATCAAAGGAAGAAAGGAAAGAAAACAACCAGGACTTGTGTGGCACTTTAAGACTAACAGATTTATGTTTTGCATGAGCTTTTGTGGGACACTTTTTTGTCTTTCGAAATAAGGTGTTTCGAAATAACACTTTATTTCGAAATGGCTTGTTTTGAAACAAGCACTTTGTGTGTGAACATAGCCTATTGGTGAGCTGAAACATAAAAGGGAAGCTTACGTGAAGTGCAACGTTGGACGGATTATTAGGGAGGAGTATAATGATATTGCTTGGGCCTGCAGGGGTAAAATCAGGAAGGCCAAGGAACAACTGGAGTTGTGGCTAGCAAGGGATATGAACGGTAACATGGAAGGGGTTCTACAAGTATGTCAGTAACAAGAAGAGGATCAAGGATGGTGTGGGTCCCTTTCTGAATGGTACAGGTATCCTAGTGGTGAATGATGCATAAAAAGCTGAAGTACTCAATGCTTTTTCAGTCTTCACAGCCAGGGTCAGCTCCCAGACTACTGCAAAGGGCAACACAGAATGAAGAGGAGGAGAGGGGTTCTCAGTGTTGGAAGGTCAGGTTAGGGACTACTTAAAGAAGTTGAAGGTGCACAGGTCTACAGGGCCAGATGAATTCCCTGTGAGGATGCTGAGAGAGAGGCTGATGTGGTTGCAGAGCCACTGGCCATTATCTTAGAAAACTCATGGAGATCGGGGGAGGTCCTGGATGATTGGAAAAGGCAAGTATAGTACCTATCTTCAAGAAAGGGAAGAAGGAGGATGCAAGGACCAATCAGCCTCACCTGGAAAAATCATGGAGCAGCTGCTCAAAGAATCCATTCTGAAAGATTTGGAGGAAGACAGGGTGATCAGGAAGAGTCAGCATGCATTTGCCAAGGGCAAATCATGACTGACCAGCCTGATTGCCTTCTTTGATGGGGTGACTGGCTTTGTGGATGTGAAAATAGCTGTCAACATGATATACCTTGACTTTAGCAAAAATTTGTATACGATTTCCCACAGCATTTTGTCAGCAAATTAAGAAAGTGTATTTCGGATGAATGGAATGCAAGGTGAATAGAAGCTGGCTAGATCATGAGGCTCAGGCTAGGGATCAATACCTCAAAATCTAATGGGCAACCAGTAACAAGCAGAGCGCCCCATGACACATTGCATTCAACATCTTCATTAATGATCTGAATGACAGAATAGATTGTTCCCTCAGTAAATTTCCAGATCACACCAAGCTGGGGGGAATGGTAAACACACTGAAGGGCGGAGATAAGATTCAGGAGACCTAGACAAATTGGAACTTTGGGCCAAATGAAATCTCATGAGGCTCAGCAAGGACAAGTGCTAAATCCTGTACTTAGGACAGGAAAATCCCATGGACTGCTACAGGCTGGGGAGCGATTGGCTAAGTAGCAACTCTGTAGAAAAGAACCTTGGGGTTATGGTGCATGGGGTGCCTGATGTGAGTCAAGTGTGCTCTTGTTGCCAAAAAGGCCAATGGCATATTGGGCTGCATCAGCAGGAGAGTTGCCAGCAGACCAAGGGATGTGATTATTCTCCTCTGCTTAGCACTGATGAGGTCACATCTGGAATACTGTGTCCAGTTTTGGGCTCCCCACTAGAAAACCAATGTGGGCAAATTAGAAAGAAGTCAGCAGAAGGCAATGAAAATGATTAGGGGGCTGGGACACATGACTTACGAGGAGAGATTGAAGGAACTTGGTTTATTTAGTCTGCAGAAGAAAAGACTGAGGAGAGATTCAACTCCTTGAAGGGTTGTTCTGAAGAAGAGGGAGCAAGGCTATTCTCAGTGGTGACAGAGGACAGAACAAGGAGCAAAGGTTTCAAGCTGCAACTGGAGAGGTCCAGGCTGGCTATTAGAAAATATTCCCTCCATAGAAGGATGGTGAAGCACTCAAACAGGTTGCCAAGGGAGGTTGTGGAATCTCCATCTTTGGAAACTTTTAAGACTCTGTTGGATAAAACTCCGGCTGGGATGATTTAGTGGGAGTAGTCCTGCTTTTAACGGGGGGTTGGAACTGTCAACCTCATGAGGTCCCTTCCAGCCATATTCTATGATCTTGTGAGCGGTGAACACCGCACACAGACTGCAGCTCAGCAGGGAGCTGTGGGGTTGGGCAGTGTGAATGGAAGTGAGGAGTGGCTGATGCACATTGGAAACTCCAGGCGAGTTCCAGCTTACCAGGGGCAGGGGCCTTTTCTTGAGTGAATGTTTGTCATGCTGCCTCATCCTTTCTGCTACCAATGATAGGGGCAAGGGCCTCCTTGTTTGCATGAGCTTTGTATTTCCATGAGTAAAATTAAGTAGTAAACATAATTTCACCGTATTTGAATAAACCCACTCAGGTGATGAGTAAGCTGGATATGGGAAAGCGTATGGTAGGAAAGAGAACTACCTGAATTGACTATGAACACAATTTTGCCCTCCCCCTTCCTGTGTAGGTCTCAGGGGTAAGTAGAAGGGACATAGGAGGATAACCTCTTACATAACACACAAGGCAGGGAAATCCCCAAAGCAGCTGGAACGAAACAGGAGAAGGAGAAAAGCAGCTTGGGGATATTTATTGGGCTTGAGGGGAGGTTTGGTTGGAAGCACAGGCTAAGCTACAGGGCAGCCTGGGTGGGACCACAATAGCATTTTTGAAAGCAGGCCCACCTATTTTGCAGATGCTCTGCTTGTACAGCAATCAAAACATCTCAGGATTTACGCAGCTTTCGGCTGCTTGCCTGAACATCCTGCTTTCAGCCACATGACCAGAGGCCAGATGTTAAGGAAGGAAGAAGGCAAAAGCTGCCCAGTGCTCCAGTTGCTAGGTGCAAGGAAAGCTACCTAGAAACTGGAGCAACTGCAGCTTCTGAACTTGACACTTGACTGGAAGTACAAAGTGGTCCAGGCCCACCTGGATGACTCACAGGGCTGGTCAGAACATCAGGTCTGGCTATGGCCCTGGTTGGGAGTGGCCAGGGTTGGTGAATCATGGTTCCTAGCTATACCTGTGGCTCCAGCGGTGGATCTCTGGCCTGCTCCTCATCGATACGCTGGTCCTGCATCACTTTCCCATCTGAGCAAACGCTGCATCTCCATGTCCCCCTGTCCAGAATCAGAAGGTGAGAAATAAATATGCAAATGATTTTGGGCAACAGGATAAACCAGAAAGCAAAGCTAACCTGAATTCTCCACAGTCTTGCTTTCAATTAGAGCTAAGGGATCTCTTTGGAGACGCAACTCATTAATCACTGTTGCATAAAACAACAATACTGGCTAGTGGTCAATTTTGTGAACAACAGTGGACTTCAGTGACACTACACTGACCTATGCCAGGTAAGGACCTGCCTCAGGTCTCATCTGCACATGTACGCAAGGCTCCTGCCTCTCTAGGAAGACTGAATCCTTCCTGGATTTCAGACATTTTGGTTTTGTTTATATTTGAAATCTGGTTAAGAAAATCCTAAGGGTGAGCTGGTGGGGTGATGGTGAAGTAAGGGGTGCATCTGGGGATGCTGTTATTACCTGGGAACTTCTGTCAGTGGGGGTTGGAGGCAGTCCAGGTGGAAAGCTCTGGGGCAGCCATTGCAGCAGATCAAGTCCCCACCATCCATGCACTTTGCACATATGTCATCATTCTCCTGACCCGGGGAGACAAATGGTAGAAGATGAAACAGAAAGCCAGAACAGAGAGATGAGGCTGTTACACTAGCTCAGTTGGCTACCCAAAAGATAAGAAGAGCCATCTTAAAAAATTCTTTCAGTTACCAAGTGTTTCAAGAGACACAATGTGTGTAGCCTCCTGCTGGGCCAGGGCTTCTGCTGCAGCGTCCCATGGCAGGAAGGAAGAGGGAACCAGGAGAGGGCACCCCACAGGATCCCCCAAGAGGGATCCCAGGACCAGGAACAAGGTCCCCACAGGGAATACTGGGGGCAGGGGGTGCCCAGAGCCTGGTGCAGGCTTCCCCCAGGGCTCCCTGTTGTCAGGAGGGGCCTGGAGCCAGGAGCAGGCTGTCCACAGTGTCCCTCAGTGTGTGCGGGGGAGCTGGAACTGGGGAGCAGGCAGCTTGCAGGGTCGCCTGGTGGTGAGAGTGGGCAGGGGGCAGAGCCTGGAGCCACAAGGCAGCAGCCAAAGAGCCGCAGGCAGATCTGGAGCCACAGTTTGCAGAACCCTAAACTAACTCAGTTAGTTTGGCAGTTACAAAGGGGTACGTTTTAGCACGGGTGACAGATTTTTTTTGTCTATCCCCCTCTTAAAAATTCCCAGAGATGGTTATTGCAAATCTCCCTAGGCAATTTACTGCAGACGCTAATCACCCTGACAGTTAGCAATTTCTTCCTAATGTCCATCCTAAACTTCCCTTGCTGTAATTTAAGCCCATTGTTTCTGGTCCCATTTTCAGCAGTCAAGGTGAGTAATTTTTCTCCCTCCTTCTTTTACAATCCTTTAGGTACTTGACAACAATTATGTCTGTCCTCGGCCTTCTCTTTTCCACACTAAACAAACACAGCTCTCTCTATCTTCCTCCATAAGTCAAATTTTCCAGACCTTTAATCATGCCAACTCAGTCAGACCCAGAGGTGGCTGAGGACAGCTGGTGGTGACTGAATGAGCTCCCTAGAGGTGGACTGTAAAACTATGATGGTCAACATGGGGGTAAGGGATAAATGATGGACACATTCTATGTACAGTGGGGTGGGGTGCCTTATCAGTTTTGTGAACTCTGCACTGTCTTTCCCAAATCAGTGCTAGTTTCTGATATTTTCCTTTTATATTTGTTTTGTATTATTATTATTATTACTATTACTATCATTGAAAGGTTTATATACTACACTCAGACTATGCTTGTGAGAGAGGGAGTATTGGCCTTCTGGGCACGCAGGGAATAGTGTATGAATTCCCAGGAGACTAAGTGTGGACTTGAGACAGTTGGTGTTGTAATACTGTTTGGGAACCCAAACCTTTGCTGCTGCCATCTCACCCTGGGAAAAGAACAACACATAGGCTGTGTTCAGATCAGAGTTTTATTTCAAAACAACAGCCCTTATTTTGAAACAAAATTTCTTATGTCCACATGATGTTCTGGTATTTCAAAACAATGGGATCCACTGTTTTGAAATAACAGCTGTTATTTTGAAACAGTAACACCTTGCTTGAAATTGAAATAGCCACTGTTTCAAAACCGCTGTTTCGAAATAAGGCTGTTGAGACACCTTGTTTTGAAACAACACCATTGTTTCGAAACAACTGTTTCAAAACAACATGTCTGAAAGGCCTTATTTCGAAATAACCATTTCAAAATAACAGCCGTTTCAATAGCAGGTTTTCCCTTAATTTGAATTAACTTATTTTGAAATAAGGACTTTATTTCGAAATAACTCATTTTGAAATAACAGTTTACGTGTGAACATAGCCATAGTCTTTTTTGGGCAACCCTCTGCTTGACAGAACCTCCAGTGAGGAACCCCATCCCCACCATACCACACAACCTTTTTTTTGGCTTTAACATGAATGTGGACGGTGTATATATCTCCAGATATGTGATTTAGATTACATACTCCTGAGATGTGCCTTGCCAGGCATCTAAGTCAGTCACAGTTCCCTGCATCCAGCCATTTTTAGGTCTGTCATTTCACAACTTTAACTTTGCACCAATAAAATGCATTTTTTGCAAGGATATAAACATTTTTATCAAGAAAATTCTGTAAAGAAACAGACAACCAGTTTTAAACACAGAGAGTGAGCGAGCATCTAGATTCAGAGTGCAGGTCGTTGCAAAATAACATGTTACGGCAGGGGTGTCACTGGCATCTGGCACATGGGCATGTGCCCTGAGGCCCAACACCAGTGCCCCAACAGCTGGCACTCCCCCTATCCCTCCCGTCCCTGTCCTTGGCTGGGTGTCAGGGTCTGGGTCTGGGTCTGGGCCGGCTGCAGAAGGGGCCTGCTTTTCCTGACTGGTAGCTGGGGCTGGGGATTGGGTGGCCAGACTAGCAGTGGCAGGAGTCAGGGGCCCCAACTCTGGATCAGAAGCAGGGTCTGGGACCAGGGGGCTGAGCCCATTCCCAGGACACAGGTCTTTCTACAGGAGAATGACTTTCCTGTGTTACAGCATAAATGGCAGGTATGACAAATGCATGAACTACAATATCCTGGATGGAGAAAGTCAAAAGACTATGGGTTTGAAGTACAAGAGTGAAGAAATTCAGGAATGCCACCCTCAAAAGTTAACTGTAACCCCTTTGGGGTTTTAAACAGCATGGTCCCATGACATCCAGTGAATCCAAGCCTTGGGGCAGGGGAGTAGCATCATAGAATATTAGCGCTGGAAGGTATTTCATGAGGCTATCTAGTCTAACCCCAGAAGAAAGCAGGACTGCTCCCACTAAATCATCCCAGTAGTAGCAATCAAATCACAAAGGGCATTGTCAATTGCTATGAAGGGGTCCTCAGGCAGAGTCATTACTTCAGGGGGATCATGTGGAATGGCCAGTGGACCAGAGAGCAGAGATGTGACCTGAGTTGAAGTGGCGGTGGCTGTCAAAGACCTGTCCCCATTCTGTGTCTGTGGAGGACCTGTCCCCACTCCTTTCCTTGCCTTTGTTTTAATGAACAAAAGAAAATAAATGGAGGGCCAGAAGGCTGATGTAGACTGGAAACACTGTGATGATATATAAATAGCTGATAAGATGCATTCATATGACTACAGTACAAGGACAAAATTGTAAAAAAAAAAAATTTACCTGTGTTTTCCTGGAACGCTTTCTTGGTGGCTGCGGAATATACCCTTTCTAAGAAAAAAATACCAGTTTTATAAGCATTCAAATTTGAAAATGTTAACTTTCACACGTGATTCTGCTTAAATCACCTGTACCTACCTGGGGTATTAGGCAAAACTCTCCCCCAGCTTAAAGTAAGTGACAAAGAAATTATGGAATAAAGGGACTCATGGCTCTAAGAACAGCTAGAAACGTCAATCTTTGCTATATACCCGTGAACAGCTAGAGCTTGAGGCATTATTCTGCCATCTGTTTGCCAGAGGGAAGTGAGTGGTGGAAAGGAATCTGTTGCTGTGAATGGGAACCCTAAATTAGGTAGTAAATGACCCCTTAATCTAGTTCTGTCCCCTGGCAGTATCTCATCTTACTTTTCTCCTTTTTCTGGATTCTTCATGTGTTCCTATATTGTGCTTTGCCTGCACAAGGAGCCTCTGACTGTAACCAAGAATCTTTGAAGTGTATTTAGCTGGAAATTAGAAATTAGCTGGAAAGTCCTTTGAAGTCCATTTAGCTGGAAATTAATTAGCAGGCCTTAGGTTCATTCTGCAGCTACAGATAAAGCAGTGCAGACAGAAATGACTAAGGACTCACTTTGATCTTCGATTCAGATCTTTCAAAAGTATGTAGGCCTTAACCCAATGTGACACCCCATATGACACCGTGTACCTCTGTTCACCACTCTTTATGGTGACGATATATTTGTACAAAGCATGCCCTGTAAGGTATTATTTGAAAATACATGATCTACTAAAGGCCATTGTACTGTCCTGTTCACCAACATTGTATGCGGAGCTGTAAGATTTTGCGTTTGATTCTTACTGAACTATACTGTGATTCTCAGTAATGCCATCATGCCATTTTCTCACAGACAAAAGCAGGCCAGCTAGATGCTAAAAGGTCATTGTAGGTTTAAACTGGAGATTCACACATTAGGACAGCTGTAAACAAATTTACAATTCACCTGAAAAAAAGGTTGGCAGCTCAGTACCCAGGGAAATGCCTGACTCCATGATCCCACAAACACTTCTCCATAAAAAAGGCCAGGATATAAGAAGGAGGGAAATAAAGGCCCTGACCACCTCTCCTCCATGCACACTCATAGCAGTGGGTTGGAGACCCCAAAAGCTTATGTCCAAAGAAATCTGTTAGGCTGTATTCACACACAGATGGTTATTTCGAAAAAAGTTGTGTCAAAACAACTTGTTTCGAAATAAAGCCTTATTTCGAAATAACTTATTTCGAATTAACAAACAGTTATTTTGAAATAAGGAAAAAGGCGGGAAACGAAATAGCAGGTTCACACTGTGAACCTGCTATTTCGCTTCCTCAGGGGGCTGCAGGCACCACATGTTTTTGTTTTTTTTTTGTTTCGAAACAACGAGGTTGTTCCGAAACAAAAGTGCAGTGTGAATACAGCCTTAGTCTACACCAGGGGTAGGCAACCCCGGTACATGTGCCAACAGTGGCACCCGAGCCCATTCAGAGTGGCACGCAGCACCATCTGCAGTACCACAAAAATTGCTCTTGAGGCCACCAAAAGGCACTCTGCATGGCTTCCTCTGGGTGCAAGGGGGATGCAGGGGGGTCTCCTTATGACTATTCCTCAATGTGACACAGAAAAAAACTGCCTGGAGTGCTCCTCTCTGTAGTGTGATGTTTCCCAAAGGTGCCACTCCCAGACAGCTTCTTTCTGCAGCATGCCTAGGAACCCCTGAAAGGAGCTGCTTCTCTTTGTGGCATGCCTGGGGACCTCCTGTTCCCAGGCACACCACCAAAATGAGTCATCCTGGGCAACTCCTTTCTGTGGCATCCCTGGGAAGTGTTCCCACTCCACCTGGGACTGGTGCTGAATTTTCAGGCAGCTGCCACATTTTTTCAGCAGAGGGAGCTGCCAGCACCAGCTGAGGGTCAAGGAGGAAGGACAGGCACAGGGATCGGCAAAATTGCCACCCCTGGTCTATATGGTGCCACAGGACTCTCGTCGTCATAGCAGAAAGATCGCTTAAAAAACAAAAGCTCATAAGTGACCCAAAGGAGTGTCCAGGCTTAGAGGAGTTTCCAGCCAGTACAGAC
This sequence comes from Podocnemis expansa, assembly GCA_007922195.1. Classification (NCBI taxonomy): domain Eukaryota; kingdom Metazoa; phylum Chordata; order Testudines; family Podocnemididae; genus Podocnemis; species Podocnemis expansa. Next base: position 16,302 of record VOCP01053753.1, read on the forward strand.
TGTTGAAAGCTCTTAGATGAGAGAAACCTTTTTGATTTTAAGCTTTATCAAAGTCCTAATTTCCTAAACTCTATTAAAGTTTAGGAATCAGTTTGTGCATCTATCTTTCTATTTCTTTTGTAGCGATCTCAGACTTGCCTTAAGATCTATCCTCTAATTAATAACCTTGTTTTAGCTAAACTAGGGTGTTTGAATGATGGGCTTCGGCAATCTCCACTCAGGTCAATGGAGCCAGTACACATTCATTACCCAATGTTGGACTTAGAAACTAATTTCTAGCTTGTACAGTTCAGTGGGCTACTGAAGGGTCTAAGACTCTGGGGGAAAGGCTGGAACTGAGGGCTATGTGGATGTGACCCTTATCTATTTGTGGATGGCTGGTGAGACCATTCCTATACTTAGTGGGAATGACTTTGCATGCTGGTGGCTGGGCATGATCAGCACACAGAGAGATGATTTGCTGACTACCACAGCAGTATAAAAACACCCCAAGAGGGAGAGCTAAGGTAATGCAGCAGTTCAGACTGCACCCTGGGATATGCACGGAAAGTAAGACTTAAATACCTTGAGAGACTCTGGGCCTGAATAGCTGATTATTGTACTAGGTAATTACATAATCCATACTTCTCAATAATCTTAGCCTCCTCACATGCATTCCTCCACTCTGCTGTGCTCATGTATCACCTACACACTTTCCTCCTCTTTATGTATTGACTGTAACTGTGATCACAGCTTCACATGATACCACCACTGTGTGTATTGTAAAGGCACATGACTCTACGTACCTCTATTAATTCTCCTAATGGATGTCCATGGCAATAAATGCTCTTTTTCCAGTTCTTAGAGCTTTCACGTTTTCCTTCAATTTCAAACTCCCTTGGTGTATACCATGTCCCAGCAGAATCCATTATACATTTCTCCTGAACTCCTGCAACGGATAGACAGGGTACATTAAACTTCTCTCCACCATATCAGTGTCTCATAGCATAGCCCTGGGCTCCTCAAGCTGCTTTTCTCTCCACAGAAGTACTGCTGTGTCTGACATTGTCTGAAGAGTAGACTGTATAATGGAAAGTGTATCTGAGCCCTCCCCATGCTGTGGGATCTTGGGGACTTGGACAAAGGCAAGGAGCCAACTGTGCCAGGTGATATAGTTTGAGCCTTCAGATTACAGTTTGAGACCTTCACTCAGTCTTGCCCCACTTCTGAATAGCATAAGAGTAACAAAGCAGAATAACTTCTTACTTCAACTACCTCGATTTAAAAATTCCTTTCAAATGTAGTTTGGTGACCTTACTAGTGTCATATAGCAAGTGTACATTCCTCTCTACAGAGCTTGGTTCTTTTATTCATGTTACTTCTGTCCAACACCCTTCAAACAATAGCACATTCCTTAGTTTTTCTTGTCATTTTACAGATATATCGCTATATACAATCTGCCTGTCTCAAGCAGGATTGGATCCACAAATAAAAGTCAGGTATTAAGGCAGCCAGATCCTAAATGATTGACTTCTAAGATCTCCTTCATATATGACTGTGATGGGGTGTGTAAAGCCCTGCTTGCCCCACCACTAATGATGTTTGTCCCCTTCTAGCAAAGGCTGTTACAGTCTGCATGTAGCCTTTGGCTGTACCTATACTGAGTTTGCATGCATGTATTATTCTCCATCTATTTTATATACATGTATTTTCCTTTCATAAAACTTGAGAATCTCTGGTATTTTACTTAGTATAAGTAAGTAGCTTAGTACTAGTTCTTTGTGGAAGCTGAAACACATGTAACCTGCAGACCTCTGTGAAAGGAATGACTCAGTCTGCAAGTAAGTCTGCTGTGCAATAGGATGAGATCCTGCAAACTATGAAACCAAGGTTTGCATTTATCTGTGCAACAGAAGAAAGCTAACTAGGTGAGAGGTGAGTGTGGACCTTGCAAGCTTTCAGGGAAAGCATCAGATAAGCTATTTTGATAACTTTTTGCCCACAAGTTGCTAAATAGGAAAACAGGAGAAAGGTAAATGGGAATATTCTAGAAATAGTTGTCAATAGACCCCCTGAACCAATAATCTGAGAGCACCCCAATGGTTTGGGTTTTTTTTGTTAAACCCCTTATTTGGGCCAGGAAGACTAAGATAAATTCAGTTTATTTTTGGAAGGATATAAAAGGTAACCCCCCGCCCTGTATTGTGTAAAAAGGGTATTTAAAGCCCTGAGATTTGCAAAGAGGTTAAAGCTTCCATTTCCTGTACCTGAATTCAGACAACTCAAGAGGAAATTAGCACAGCCCTGCAACAACGCTTTACCTGACTGTCTTCATCTAGGTTTCTTTGTTTTATTTCAGTTAAATGGTTTTAGAATGGTTAGTTCAGTACTTCAACTTATCTTCACTCCGAGTGTGAGTATAACTTTTACAATTGTAAAGTATCTTAAAGAATAGGAAATCTTAGTTGTAATATTGCTTGATTTTAAGATCCCTCTGAGAAGAGCTTAATGAAACTTGGCCTTTTCACTTTGGAAAAAAAATGACTAAGTGTGGATATAAAGATCTATAAAATAATGAGTGGTTTGAAGACCATGAATAAGGAAACGCTATTTAATATTTCACATAACACAAGAATTAGATATCCCCCAATGAAATTTATAGGCAGTAGGTTTAAAACAAACAAAAGGAAGCATTTCTTCCAATAAAATACAGTTTACCTGTTTAACTCTTTGCCTGAGGATCTCGTGAAACCCAGGACTATAACAGGGTTCAAAAAGGAATTTGATAAGTTTAAAGAGAATAGGTTCATCAATGGTATTAATTGGGATGGGCAGGGTTGGATACAACACCATGCTCTGAAACGTTCCTAGTCTCCTTTTGCCAGAAGGTGGGATTAGATGTGAAGAGATGGATAGCTCCATGACTGCTTGTTCAGTTCATTCCCTCTGAAACACCTGGCACTGGCCACTGTCAGAAGACAGGTGTCTGATGAAGTGGGATTTTCTCCTAGGAAAGCTCATGCGATCAATAAATTTGTTAATCTTTAAGTGCCACAGGACTCCTTGCTTCTTCTGCTGAACTAAAGTAACATGGCTATCCCTTTGGAACCAGGCTAGATGGCTGTGGTCAGATCCAGTATTGCCATTCCAATGCTCTTAATTAAAAATTAATTAAAACATAAAAAAATTTTATTACAGAAAAATATCCAAGATAATGGTAGTGATGATGTGAGATAATGACCTTGGCAAATAAAGCATTTTAAAAATCTTGGCCTACTAGGAAATATTTATTCCAGTTTCCCAGTCACAAATCCAGCATTCCAGAGCAAAGCCACTAAAACACAGTGAGATAAATAAATTTGTTAGATTTTAAAAGTGCTACTAGCCTCCTTGTTTAACAAACAGATGTTCCTTTAGCGTCTTGCTCTCCCTTCTCCATACCTCACTCACCTTGTCCTCCTTGTCAGTACTGGAGGGAGACCCACAGTTCAGAGATACTTTCACAAGAGTTCACCTTCCAGGGAAAAGGGGGACAAAGGCAGTAGCAGCACCTTTCTCATTCCTCCAGCTGTTGGTCACCTTGTTCTTCACAACTTCACCCAGTCACCTTTGTTGTGGATAAAGTCCCCTACTCCACACTTCGTTTGATTTGACTTCTGCGATTTTAGGTCTCAGTGGGGGACCTTAAGCTGATACAGGCTGGAAGTCTCTAGTCGCCACAAAGTGGGGTTACTTTTCCACACTCTAGTCTAAGCACTAGCACTTAGACCTACCTGATTATTTGTGATTTCAAGTATAATGATCACTTAAAATAACAAAAGTCTCTGCTTGACCACTAAACAAAAGATTTGTTGCCAAAAGCCAAAGTTCATTAGGAGGAATAAAGATCTGGCTTAGCCCAGCCATTAGAGAAAGAAACCTAGCCAGAAACTTTAAGGAGGGCAGCAAAGCAGAAAGCAAACAAGGAGTCACAGGTTTGTCTCCGGGCACCACAGAGACACCATCAAGCTGAAGAAAAGCTCCAGCCCCACCAAAAAATAAAGTCAAGCCTTCCCCAAAAGCAGGTGCAGGGGTAAAGGGAGCAGACCCAAGCTGGAGCCGGGAAAGATGCTGGGGATCAGGAGCAGAAGCAAGAAGACAAAGCAAAACCACTTCCAAGACCGCAGCCAGCCCTCTTCACTCTCAATAGACATGCAGGGGCAGCAAGGGAGCCTCTGCAAATTCCTAACCCCACCAGCAGCTGAGGCTGGGCTGAGCTGGCAGGGGAACACATGCTGGAGCTTCACGCTTCTATTTTTAGAGAGCTGCCCCAGACTCCGGCAAAAAGCAGGACAAAGGGCACTTTTACACTGGTGCCTGGCCACAGGCTGCTGCCACCGGGAGCATGATGAGGGCAGGAAATTTTAAACTGTTTTACCTAACGCAATTCCATGCCTGCCAGCTGTGCGCTGCTGGCAGTGATTTGTGTGCTGGTGAGAGATTGTTGCTGCATGCGGGCGAATGCGTGCAGCTTACAGGGAAGATTACCTCACATCACTGTGGCAATGCTGTGTTTTTAGTGTGCTGCTCACTCAGATGGAGCACCAGTTCGTCCCCTGAAGCTGGGGATCACACCCCTTGTCCAACGTGTAGCTGTGCCCTCAGGGTCTGGAAACAGATGAGCCACCACTGAGGTGCAGTCTTACCAGCTGGCCATTAACAGCTGGGAAATGAGCCCGCCGAGAGGGCAGGAGGTGGCTGCCTGGAGCTCGAGAGCATGCTGCCTCATGCTCAGTGTGGCAGAAGGTGGCACAAGGAACTGAAAAGTCCAGGGGAAAAGCACTGGAAGGAGCTTCTGGAGGAAAGGGGCCTAGAGGCAGGAAGTGGCCTAAGGAGACAGCAGTGAATCTGATGGAGCAGAGAAGACGGTAGCTGCTCCGTGGAGGGCTCCAAGGCTGGAATTCAGAGGAGAGGGAGGTCCCATATTCCAGAAAAGGAGAAAGGCTATCCTAATGCAAGGGGTAGAGACCACTGAGTCCATGATGGGGCTGTAGCCTTGGCGTAGCAGATTATCAGAATCTCTTATTATCACAGAAAAGGGTTGGACTGTATGCATGCAGGCCAAAGGCCTGAGTCACGAGAAAAGAAAAATCACCACTAGGTTGGAGAAACTGTTGATGGGATGCTCATGTTGTAAAGATTGCAGAACCATGACTGGCCAGGAGGGAACACACTGACTGGTGAGTGACCCTCTCACAGTAAAGACACACATCTGCCAAAAAATAACCATATTTGTGCAGCTATTCATCCCTTATGGGATTAACAGTAAATCATGATGGCAGTGGCTGTCTGAATGAATGGATTTGAAAGGTGCCATGACAGAGGGAAGCACATTTTCCTTTAGGTTGGTAGCTCTGATTTAAGGTCTTATTCAAATAGGATCTCTCCAGAATAACATATGACCTTTCATAGGCTTTTTATTTGCTTAGAGTCTTGCAACTTGCAATCCACATTGAGAAATAAATCCCCTTTATATGCACAAAAAGGTTAAGAAATGAACAAGAATTAAGGTTTTCCCTTGAAATTTAATGTAACCAATGCACATGCAGACATATGTCTGTATGTATATGGGGTCAAATTAAACTTGCTGTGGGAACCTTAACTTTCCATTTTATGACCTGTAAATTCACATGCTTACTGCTGAATTGAGTTTCTTTCAGAAGTTATATAATTGTTGATCTCAAATATCTCTGTTAATATCCCATATAGTGATATTGTATATGTCATGTCTCAGCAGATATGTCATAATGCAACCTCTTCCAGTCAGTCAAAAACAATACATCAGGTACTTGGAACTTAAAGAAGTCACACAAGTGCATATTCACATTCACCATTTTAAAGGCCATACAGTCCATCTCTTACATGATCACTCACTATTTTACAATTCTTTAATCTACGATGCCAGAATGAGACATGGATGAATGATTTACCTTCTTCCAGCTTGTTCTTGTATAAAATCCCATTAGCATTTCCACAGGTTACAGGCAGTTCAGGAAGCTGGAAAACTGCATCTGTACTTTTGGAATGTCTCTTTCTTTTCCCTAGAAGAAAAATAGGCAACTGAGGGTCAAAAGTTTTAATTCCTTTACTTCCAGCTTCCACCAAAAAGAACAAAGACTATACCTATGCCAAAGAGATATGAGGCATATTTTCTATTTCCTGAGTGTCACTGGGAACAAGAAGGCCAGGATTTAACATCAGGAGCTTCAAATCTGGGAGTAGGTAAGAATGCAATTGTTTCCACTGAAGGACAAACAGCCAGCCAGACACTCTCACTGGCCTTCTAGAACTGAGAACAGTCTGACAGGGGAAAATTCTGAAGATTAACAAGAATAAAACTTGAGAAGTACAACCAGGAGTTTTACCTCATTTACAAGTTCCAACGGGATAGCCACAGGGGTTAAAGTAAGGGGGAACGCAGTTCTGGGGCCCCTATTTTTAGGTGGGTAGCATTCGAGGGCCCCTAAAAATAGAAGAGCACACCAGAACGCTGTGCTCTGGGGGCCCCTAAAAATAGCACGAGCAGCTGGACTGCAGCATACCAGTGGCTCCACCTTAAACCCTGCTGCTCCTTATGCCCAGCCAGCAGAGAGCTGCAGCAGGCTGGGAGTTTGTGAATGTCCCCCCTGCAGGGCAGAGCAGCTTGTGGCTGGAAGCAGCTCCCAGCCGGTTGACCAGCATACAAACAGCGGAGGTAAGGGCTTTTTGGGTGGGGCTGCTGGGGGTTGTGTGTGGGGGGGCAGCGGGTGGGTTCTGGGCAATGTTTCCTCTAAGCTGCGCAGGAGGGCGGTGATGCAACCCCCTGTCCCTCCCCTGCGCAGGGAACTCTGCCCACCACATGCTTCTGGGGGTAGAGAGCTTCCCACAGGCTGGGAGTTTTTCAAACTCCCAAATCCTGTCCTGAGAATGGGAGGGCAGCAGAGAAAGCTTGGAGGAGATCACAGGAGATCCTCTTTAAAAGGCAGCCAGCCAGCCGCGGCTTCTCAGCAAACAATGAGGGAGAGAGATCTCTCGTTTGCCATGGCTCCAGCCCCCTCCTGTGCAAATTAACCACCCATGGCTTTGGATTGTCCTTCCCAGGGCTGTGCTGGTGTTGGGACTAGCCAGGGTGTCCTGTCAGCCTTCCTCCCTCTCCCTCTCCAAGCTGCCTTTCAACAACAGCTTTGTTAGAGGCAGACTCCCTTTCTTGCACGTGCAGTGGTTCAAACCTGGGAAGGCTGATGCTGGGCTGCAGTAACTAACACTCTGGGAGCATTGAGGCAACTTAACCCTTTACCTACCCTGGACAGTTGCTGGAAAAATGTCTATGTGGCTTTCTGCCTCTTACGGCTGGAGTAGCCCAGCTGATGTTTTGGCACCCTGATAGTGATACAGGGCATTGTGGTAGGCCAGGGGTCTCAAACACGTGGCCACATATGGCCCCTAAAGCTATTTCCAGTGGCCCTCAACAACACTATTATTATCAATATTTACAATATTGTTGTATGAAAAGATTTCATTGTTTCAGCCCTCAGGCTAACACGTTAGTCCTCATGCGGCCCTTGTGGTGATTTGAGTTTGAGACCCTTGGTGGTAGGCTATGTCCACACTGTAGGAGAAATTCTAATATGGAGCAGGACTGACTCAAGATGGAGTAAGTTTGGGCTGGAAGGTTATGGGAAAGACTCTGGGTTAACCAATATTAAATACTGAGACAGCATTAATTACATCATGTCAATGGTGAGGGGAACTAATATCCTAAGGAGGTAGACTTTACATATAGATGGGATAGCGATAGATAGGAAGTAAACATTGATAAAAGAGTGTTAATTAGATCAGTAATCAGTGTTAATGGAATAGGTCATTGAATATTGTTAGTAGATAGAAATGTTGTTAATTAAATCTTGACTGTAGTAATTGAATAGCTGTTAATGGGTAAAGTTATGACATAACCCAAGTGGAATTTTCTTTGTCTCCAAGTCTGTAACTTTAGGTATAAAAGACCACCTGCCCTGGTGTATGGGGCATTCTTCTTTTTCTTTTGCCCCTGATGCAGCTTGCTGTGTCAGGTTATTATTCAATTGAATAATAAACTTTGGGAACCACACCTCCTTCTCTGCTCATTGGAGTCTCGGCTGGGAACGGGTCTGCATCATTGGGGAGGCTCTGAGGTACCTCTTTCCAGGTTGAGGACCTGAACCAGATTTCCCCCACAACACGTACATCATTATTTTGAAATAAAATCCTTATTTAAAAATAAGTTAATTCAAATTAAGAAAATGTTAATTTGAATTAAGGGAAAAGCTCAAAGCGAAATAGCATGTCCAAACACAGGACTTGCTATTTCGCTTTAGGAGAGGGGCACCATGGGAGGTGTGGCAACATGGCCCCCTCCCTGGGCCATGCCTCCACCCAGTATAGACTAAAAGGAAGGCACCCTGGGAAGGAGAAGGGCAAAAGTGTTATTTCAAAATAATGGTTATTTCGAAATAATAGGTCCAAACAGCATTATTTTGAAATAACCATTTTGAAATAACAGCCGTTTCGATTTAAAGAAGATTTAAGCTATTTCGAAATAACGGCTCTTATTTTGAAATAACAGAGCCTGTCGTTTTGAAATAAGAATACATTGCGTGGACCTAATCTCTATTATTTCGAAATAACCAGTGTTAATTTGAAATAAAAGAGACGTGTGGACATACCCATAGGAGGCACACAGCCAGCTCTCTCATTGCAAGTTTCAAAGGGCAGCTTAGCAGAGTTCAGCAAAACAAACAGGGAGTCTTGTGGCACTTCCAGAGACTAACAAATGTATTGCATGAGCTTTTGTGGGAGTCTTTACAGTGGCTTTAATATACCAAATATATAATATGTAAAAGTTCAGACAGCTCTTTTAAAAAATATTACAACCCAATTCCTTTTTATGGAAGTAAGTTTTAAAAAATATATTTTATTTTATTTGACTAGGTCCATTTTTCATTTTCTATTTTCGCTTTCCTCGGAACACTGTAGAAAAGATTCCTTAAGATTCAGACTCATAGGCTGTGTTCACACAGCCCTCTTATTTCGAAACAGCAGAGGTTGTTTCAAAATAAGATTTAGGCTGTTCACACAACGCATGGCGTTGTTTCGAAACAACTTCAACCCCATGCGGGGACGAAACAACGTTGTTTCGAAACGATTGTTTCGAAACAACGCCGTGCGAACATGTTGTTTTGAAACAACAGTGACTTGTTTTGAAATAACTGTTGCCTGAACCTGCTATTTCACTTTGAGCTTTTTTCCTTATTTTGAATTAACATTTTGTTAATTCGAATTAAGTTAGTTCGAAATAAGGTGTTATTTCGATACAAGTTATTTCGAAACCACCGTATCGAAATAACCCCCTGTGTGTGAACACAGCCATAGACTCTAAGGTCAGAAGGGACGAATATGATCATCTAGTCTGACCTCCTGCACAGTGCAGGCCACAAAACCTCATCCACTCACTCCTAGAATGAACCTAAAACCCATAGCTGAGCTATTAAAGGCCTCAAATCATGATTTAAAGACTTTAATAGAGAGAATCAACCAGCAAGTGAGCCATGCCCAATGCTACAGAGGAAGGCAAAAAACCCCAGCGCCTAAGCCAATCTGCCCTGGGGGAAAATTCCTTCCCAACCCCAAATATGGCAATCAGTTAAACCCTGAGCATGAGGGCAAGTCCACAACAGCCAGTCAAAAAGAACTTCTCTGTAATAACTCAGAACCCACTTGATCAAATGCCCCTTCCCACGTCCCTATCTTACCCATCACCAGTAGTAAAAGACAGACAATGGTCAAGCTACACTGTCCATCATATGATTCCCTCCATAAACTTATCAAGCTTGGTTTTGAAGGCACCTAAGGTTTTTGCCCCCACCACTTCCCTTGGTAGACTATTCCAGAACTTAAGAGTTCTTCCCTCTGGCATGAGAAGTGTGAAATGGTGGGCAGATGAGAATCATTTAGTGCCATGCAGAGCATTTTAAAATACAAATTAATGAAGCCAAGACTGATGCAAAGTTGCTGTAAAACAAACAAGGAGTTCTGTGGCACTTAAAGACTAACCAATATGTTTATTGCATGAGCTTTCGTGGGAGAAAATCCCATGTCATCAGATCTAATTAATTAATTAATTAATTAATTAAGCCTTTAAGTGCCACAAAACTTTTTTTTTCTTTTTTCTTTTTTTTTTTTAAACTGAACTAGACTAACATAGTTACCCCTCTGGATCTTGGCAATATTGCAGGTTGATGTTTCCTTCTGGAAACATGACAAAGACAGGCAACAAAAACTGTGAGGTGTAGATGATGGTCTAGATAGGCAGCCAGTGTCATTGTCTCACATTTGTTTAGTAAATTAATAAAACTACAGTATTTCAGTTTGATATTTTTAGTAAAATTCCAGCAAAAAGACAGCATCTATGCATTTCTTCTGAATTAAGATAGTTAGGCATGCTGATGCTTCCAGTGCAAATAAACTGCTGCCCAGGCAGCACCAGGGCTGACAAATTGCCACTCAGTGAACACCATAACTTGCCCAGCTGCATTATCACCTTAGAGGGAATATTGGTTCTGGGGACGGGTATTGGGGGCCCACCTGTGCTGGTGAAGGGCCTACCTGTGCTGGAGGGGGGCCCAGCCATGCTGGAGGGTTCCAGGTCCCACCAAATTATACTTTAACCCCTGGATAGCCATGTTAGTCTAATTCAGCAAAACAAGCAAGGAATCCTGTGGCACTTAAAGACTAACAAATGTATTTATCACATGAGCTTTTGAGGGAGAAAATCCCATTTCAATGCATATTTTCTCCCACAAAAGCTCATGTGATATAGATATTTGTTAATCTTTAAGTGCCACAGGACTCTTAGCTTGTTTTACCAGATTTACAGTGACAGAACTACTGAAAATCTAGCCTCATGGAAGTGTAGGACTGGACAGAACCTTGTGTAGGCCATTTAGTCCAATCCTCTGCATTCAAGGCAAGACTATGTAATAACTACACTATTTGCATTTACAGATCTACCAAATGTATATACCAGGGAAACAACCAATCAGGAAGAAGCAACATGGTCTAAATGGCAAGTACGGGTTAAGAATAAACTTGATTGTCCATTGGATTACACCACTTTTAGGGTTAAAAGAATGAGAGTCCTGTAGCAGCTTAAAGACTAACAAATGTCTCTGGGAATAATCTCTTGTGGGCTCCAACGCACTTTGTCAAATGCATGAAGTTAAAACTACAGTTGAGATGTATATACACACACGCCAGGAGGAGGAAGAAGCATTACAATAGAGAAGGCAAGTGCAAACAAAGTCTTTAGTCAGGGTAGATGAAGCCCATTTACCCCAGTTGATTAGAAGATGAGACTGTATGAACAGAGAGAATGACTTTTTGTATTGTGCTAATAATTCCAGTTGAAATCCCTATTCAGACCCAGACTGAGTATGTCAATTTAGTAAGTCAGGTCCAGCTCTGCAGTTTCACAATGAAGTCTGTTTCTGGAGTTTTTTTGTTGAAGTCTGGCAAATTTCAAGTCTGCTACTGAGCGTCCAGGGAGACTGAAGAGTTCTCCTACTAGTTTATGGATGTTGGCATTTGTTTATGTCCGATTTGTGTCCACTTATTCTTTCGTCTAGCGACAGTCTGGTTTGACCAATGTACATGGCAGAGGGGAATAACTGGTACATAAAGACATTTACCACATTAGCAGATGTGCAGGTGAATGAGCTGCTGGTGGTCTGGCTGATGAGGTTAGGATGGGGGATGGCATCACTAGAGTCAATATGTGGGCAAAGCTAGCAACGGGATTGGTTGCAGGGATAGGTTGCCGGGGTAGTGTTCGTGTTATACAGTGTATGGTTGCTGGTAATGTTGCAGAAAACTGGGTAAAGTTTAAGCAGTGATTTATGTTGTATTTGTCTGCCATTTGGGTGCAGAACAAAGAAGAAAACCAGAAATCATCTATATTTTTGCATGTTGTTGGGGAGGAGGCACTGAATGTATATAATAACTTTGAATTTCAAAATGGTGAAAGCATGAAGTTAAACATTATACTGACTAAGTTTGAGGCATACTGTTTGCCAAAAATGAATGTGACTTTTGAGAGGCACAGATTTTTTACATGCATGCAAAAACCAGTTAACACCATAGAACAGTATGTTACAGAATTGAAGAAACTCCGTCAAAGCTGTAACTTTGGTGGCTTGGTAGAGTCTCTGATCAAAGACAGACTCATTTGTGGCAATACAGAAAATGTGTCAACAGAAAGATTGCTCAGAGTAGGGGAGATCTCTTTGAATGAAGCCCTCCAAATATGCACGGCTACTAAAATGGGAAAAACACAAGTAAAAGAGCTGAATTCACCAGAACAGACAGTGCATGCACTTAGACAGACAGCATATAGCCAGAGTGGTTCAAATCAAAATGTGGAACCAACCCCTACTATCAGGAAGACTGAGTACAAACTATCTTGTGTAAGTGTGGATCACGGCATGGTCCCAAACAGTGTTTTGCATATGCTAAACTCTGTCATAACTGTGGGAAATTTAATCATTTTGCAAACTGCTACAGATCCCAAAGGCAGAAAAATCAAGTGCATTTAGTTACTGACAGTGAGACTGAGGAGTGCTTTGTACAAGTACTGGGATCAAGCAAACCTAGTGAGAGAGACTGGATACTGCCTCTGACAATGAATGGAACAGTCATTCCACTGAAATGAGACAAAGGAGCTCAGGTTAACATTCTGTCTGTATGAGATTACGAGAGACTGAGAATAAGACCTAAACTGGGACCAACAAATATAAAAGTAACTGGGTATTCTGGAACAAATATACCCGTGCAGAGATGCTGCTTTGCTAGCGTTAACCATAAGAACACCATGTACAGGCTGCCTTTCATTGTAGTGCCACAGGAGGTGACACCAATTTTGGGCCTGGCTGCCTGTGAGAAACTGAATCTGGTAAAAAGGGTGCTCTCACTACAAGATAGGCCTGCATCTGGCTGTGAGGCACTCTTTGCAGAATATCAGGACCTGTTTTAGGGATTCGGTTGCTTGCAAAGTGAACACATAATCCACATAAACAAGCAGGTCCCTCCATTTATTCAGCCATGTAGAAAGGTGCCATTTGCACTCCATGATAAACTCAAGACTGAACTTGAAAGGATGGAAGCAATCCAGGTAATACAAAAGATAGAGAAGCCAACGGAATGGGTGAGCTCCCTAGCCATAGTGCAAAAAAGTAATGGCCAGCTATGCATATGCTTAGATCCCAGAGACCTCAACAGAGGTATACAAAGATAACGTTTCAAACTATCAACTGGAGAAGAGATTATGGTTCAGTTTACAAATGCTCAATATTTCAGTAAATTGGATGCATCCTCTGGATTTTGGCAGCTAAAATTAACAGAGGAAAGCTCAAAATTATGCACATTTAATACGTTATTTGGAAGATACAGATTTTTACACTTATTCTTCGTTATAGCTTCAGCACCAGATGTGTATCAAAAAACTATACTGGGGTATGTCCATACATCTCTTTTTTTTCAAAATAACACTGGTTATTTTGAAATAAAAAAGATTAGGTCCACATGACGTTTTCTTATTTCGAAATGACGGGCTCTGTCATTTCGAAATAAGAACCGTCATTTTGAAACAGCTTAAACCCCATTCATTTTAAAACTGCTGTTTTTTTGAAATGGGTATTTCAAAATATTGCCATTTGGACATGTGGTTTCAAAACAACACCATTGTTTCGAAACAACTGTTTCAAACCAGCATGTCCAAACAGCCTTATTTTGAAATAACCATTTCGAAATCACAGCTATTTCGAAGGCAGGCTTTTGCTTAATTCGAATTAACATTTTCTTAATTTGAATTAATTATTTTGAAATAAGGACTTTATTTCAAAATGACTCATTTCAAAATAACTTACTTCAAAATAACGATGTCTGTGTGGACATAGCCCACACGATCTATGAACATATTAGTGGTGTGGACACCAGGGATGACATCATCATCATCTGGGGCTCTACAAAAGAGGAGCATGATCGTCGGCTTTGGCAAGTGTTGGATACAACTAGAGCCGCCAACCTCAAACTAAATAAGGACAAATGTGTGTTAGGAGTTAGAGAATTCACTTGTATAGGGGACATTGTCTCTCATGAAGGTGTAAAACTGGATAAGAGGAAGATTTCATCCATTGAAATGATACCATATCCCCAGTTAGAGAAAGATATCCAATGGTTCTTGGGTATGGCTAACTATCTTGGAAAATTCATACCCAATCTTTCTGCCAAGGTGGCACCATTGAGACAACTCCTACAGGACAAAAATCAATGGTGCTGGGATGCTGCACAGAAGGAATCATGGAAAAGTTTAAAACAAAACTTGATACAGGAACCAGTATTGACATTTTATGCTCCAGAGAAGCCTATTAAAATTTCACTGGAAGCATCACAGTCTGGGTTGGGTGCAGTGATTTTACAAAATTATGAAGATTGCTGGCAACCTGTGGCATATGCATCCAAATCACCAACTGATGCAGAGACTAGATATGCACAGATTTAGAAGGAGCTTTTAGGAATCTTGTTTGCCTGTGAGAGATTCAATCTGTATATTATGGACAGAGAGTGGAAGCTGAAAGAGATCACAAGCCCTTGACTGCATCATTTAATAAACCACTAAATGACTGTACCTTCAGGATTCAAAGAGTGATGATCAAATTGCAGAAATACAATTTACTGGTGACCTGCACACCTGGCAAATTTATGCTCATAGCACTTGCACTTTGTAGAGCAGTAGCACCCAAGAAGACATTGGAAACAGAAGTGCAAGCCTATGTAGATATGACTGTGAGACAAATCCCATAACAAACAGGAGACTGCAACACCTAAGAGAAGAGACTGAGAAAGATGAATCATTGGGACTCCTCAAGGAAATGATAATTAAAGGATGGCCTGAAATAATAAGCAGCTGCTCTCTAAGTATAAGAGACTATGGGGTGATTTTCAAGAGTGTTAAGGTTGTAATTCCATGGAGCCTCTGAAAAGAAATGTTACAGAAGATTCATGAAGGTTACTTAGGAATTGAGAAGCGCAAAGAACGAACACAAGAGGTCATATACTGGCTGATAACTTGCTGAAATCTCAGAACAATGCTACCATTTAGAAGATGAAAGAAAATCAGAAGTGGAAGCAGAAATATTTTGACAGAAGGGCTCGTGATCCTCCATCCCTTAACCCAGGTGATAGAGTGTGTCTGAGGAATCATTCCTCTAATACGTGGGGCCAAAGACGTACTACTGAAAAACAGCTCCGTCTATAGTCTTACGTGGTTCACACAGACCAAGGGGACACATTTCGACGTAATCGACGGGATCTACGACTTATTCCAGAGAGTTCTAATGCTGTGGAAGTTGAGGTGGATTCTGGCATGCCTTCCCTGACTGATCCAATATCTTCAATGTATGGTCATGAAACTGTCAGGGAACAAGAGAACTCAGACCTGAATGAAAGACCAGTACGGAGAAGATACAGTTGAGTCATCAAACTTCCAGAAAGACTCATAGAGACTTGCTAGAATATGTGAGGGAAGTGGGTGGTAAAGCCTCACTTGAGAGTGATGTGCTAGTAACCTCTCCTCTCTACGTAGTTCAGATCCTGGGTTTATGGACTGTTCTTCTGCATGTTTTTTAGATAGATGTTGTGTGGTGTTAGATGTTAGTGCATGCATCATTAGCTAGCTTTTATGTGTATCTAAATGTTTACTTGTTTTCCTTGGGGGGAAGATGTAGTGATATGCTTGTGGAAGGTTGTGAATTTAGAGACACTACTGAGCATGGGCCAGTATTGTGTGAATTGGGAGACGTGCCCTGGAGAAGATCTAACCTGATTGCTCCCAGGT
>VOCP01053783.1:0-12918 GCA_007922195.1 Podocnemis expansa
GTTTAACCCTTCCCTAAGGAGCAACAGGCCAAAAGGTAAAAAAAAAAAACAAAAAACAACCCAGGGCTTGACCCTGTGATTACAAATCTGTTATTCTACCAACTGAGCTACAGGCATTCCATATATAAAATTTTCTAGGCATAAAGGATAACTGTGTACTCCACTGCCCCTTGATCCCATCCCCCCCAAACTGCTCTTTATTCCGTGTGTGCATCTGTGCAGCAAACTCTTAACATCAGGATCGTGGGTTCCAGCACTGTGCCCCCCCCCCATCTACTTATCAGAAGTAAAAGGCTGGACAATCACCTATTTTTGGAATGCCTGAGGGAGGAAGGACATGAAGGTAAAAAGGAGCCCTTGGATAGCTAGCAACTCCCCCCCCCCCAGCCAATCCTCAGTGAGGCTTAAGGCCTGTCCCCCTGCCCATCTTCAGCTGCTCTCCCACCCTGCCCCCTCCGCCAGTTGATCCTTGGCCATGGTTAAGGCCTGTCCCCCCCACTCCTCATCCAATCCTCAACCACTTTGCCAGACTAGGGTTACCGGGTACCAAAGCATGGAAAGGACAACAGGGGAGTACAAAAAGGAGGATGTTGGAGGACACATATGCATCTGGGACTCCACCTGGGCCCCCTTCATCCACCCAGCCAATGCCCCCCCCCCAAATGCTTGCCCCATTGATCACCCAACTCCAGGGAAATCTGTCTAGCCCCTAGTTACAGCATGAGATTAATTGCAAGAACAGAGGCTCAAGAATATCAAATGAATGGCTTAAGTATTTTTCCTCTTCACATTAAAGTAACTGTAAAGCCAACCACTTTAAGGAGTCACAAAACTAAGTATTGAATGTTTATATCAAGGTGCAAGGAGAATCACACTGCAGAACTCCTATCCAGACTGATGTTTTTACATTGTGAGTTGCAAACGGAAGCACACCGCCAATAAATTTAATGTAGTAATTATGGACAAGATTAAAACCAGTTTTAACACAGTAAGTTCCCTCACAGAATTCACTCATTGTTTGACACACAGAGGGATGGGCCCTTGACTACATGAAGCCTAACAGAATTTGAGTTGTTGGCTTCTAAAGGAAAAGTAATCTCTGTCAGCAGTATTCTCCCCATGACTTGAAATTAGGGGTGTGGTGCAAGGGGGTGCTCACTCATTTGCTCTAACACTGTTACTAGCCAACAACTGGGGGGTATAGGCCGAGTGTACAGAAATCCCTGTCTAGCCTCAGTTTTGAGCCTCACTGTGCAGTATTTTTAAAAAATCACAGACAAGCTCTTTAGATTTTATACACTCAGGAAAGGAGAAATGAGAAAAAAATGAGATCTGCTGGTTTTTATGTACAGACCTACCTGAAACATAACCTTTTACCTAAAATGCAAATGTCTGGAAACATCATATCCTACTATGTCTGCCATAAACCACAGATGGATATATATCTATTTTATGACCATTGACATTTTGTTTGCTTTTATGTGAAATACACATCAAATGCGGCGGGGGGGGGGGGATGAAGTAGAAGTTTGTGACTATCAAATGCTCCACCCAAGAGGACAGCACCTATTCTTGAATGCAATGATCAGTTTTTTCCTAAATATAACAAAATAAAAATAACCATAGAGTATATAGGCAAAAGCAAGCTGCTTGTTTTCTATGATTTGATAAACTAACAAAGGGACAAATATTGCAATCCTTACTCCATCAAATTTCCCACTGACTTCATTTAAAGCATAGGATCAGGCCCGGCCCAGCAGCTACTTTAGAATGGATAATACTTTCATATCTGTGTATCTTACTAAAATTTAAGGACACATCTATAGTGGACTAATCTCTTCTTGGAAAGGAGAAACAAACTGAAAAAAAAATCACACTGGGAAAAGGAAAATCTTACAGATTCAAAGCTCCTCACAACCAAAAGTGAACTTTGTTGGCCCTCTAAACAAAAGATTTGTTGTCAAAAGCCAAAGTTCATTAGCAGGAATAAAGATCTCGCTTAGCCTAGCCCTAAGAAAGAAACCTCCCCAGAAACTAAGCCAAGCAGGGCAGCAAAGCAGGAAGCAAAGAAGGAGTCACAGGTTTCTCTCTGGGCACTTCAGAGATCCCATCAAGGTGAAGAAAAGCCCCAACCCCACCAAAAAATAAGATCAAACCTCCCCCAAAACCAGGTGCAGGGAAAGGGGAGAGGACCTGAGCTGGAGCCTGGAAAGAAGCCGGGGGTGAGGAGCCAAAGCAAAGCGAAACCAGGTGTAGCACTGCAGCTGGAATGCCTGGAGCAGGGAGGAGGGCAGGGCAAGGAGGAGGATTCTTAAAGCGATACACCACTCCTCCGCTTCTTGGCTGAGCCTCAGCCGCTCTGTCGGGCTGTCCCAGCCAGTCCTGCCCCTCCCCGTGCGCGGGGACTGGAAACCCGTGCGTGGGGAGGGGTTTCTTATGTGCGTGGCCGCACAGCCGCGCGCCTTAGAGAGAACAGTCGGGCCCAGAGATTATAAGGGTTCCAGGGCCCAGCATATTATACTTTAAACACTGTTTGCCTCTGTCTAGTTCTCTCTATTTCACATCAGAGAAGACAATGAAGCAGCTCTTTGGACTCTGGGGACAAATCCTTACCTGAGAATTTGGTCAGCAATGCTGCTGAAAAGCTGCAGTATAGGTTTTGCCTCAGACCAAATCTTGTCTGTTTTAAGTTTAGTCACTAGAAACTTGTTGTCTTGTAACCATTTTTCAATTTGCTACCTTGTACTCACTTAAAATCTATCACTTCATAGTTGAATAAGCTTGTTTTGCTCTTTAATAGAAATATAATAGATTTTAATAATTTGTAATAAATTGTAATAATTTGTAATGAGTTTTCATAAATAAAAATCCACTTTAAAAAAACAAATGTATTATCTCCAATTAAAGTAGCAAACTGTTATGCATTGACCCCTTACAGGGACAACAGTCTTAAAATATGAGGACTGTTCTATAGAGGGCTTGACAATGCAGAACACTAGGAGTGGAGGGGTGGAGAATTCTGGACTGCAGATGGGGTGAGGTCACCATGCAGGATGTAACCTATGCTAGTGAAAGCCAGAGAATGCCAACTGTGTTGGGAAGTTGCAGCAATACACAGACACTCAGGGTAGGCGTATCCTGAGTGTCTGTGTATTGTAATCTGTATCTTGTTTGGCTGTTTGTGAGCATCCCACATGAGACCTATGGCAGCAAAGTGTTGTGAGGTACCCTAAGTTGCAGGCAAAGTGGTGACACAGCCCCTCATTGGCCTGGATTGCATCCTGAAATGTCACAGAAGCCACCTAAATTAACGACTAGAAAATGCCAAGGAGAAAGGCATGACTTAACCCCAGCCTCTTTCTTAAACCTAAATCTGACTCAGAGGGAGCTGTGAGCCCCTTTCTGGAGTTAGGCACCTCAGCATTTCTTCAGGAAAATAGTGAACTACTGCCACCGTTTACTAACATCTACATATTCAGTGGGGCACTCATTCTGGATATAGAGATATAAAATCTATCCTCCCCCAACTATCAGATTTAGAGCAGAGCTATGCACCCTTAGCTCACAGCCATATTCTATAATTAATCTGGAATCTCAAATAGCTAGTGTGGATTTTTAAAAAGCTTATTCAAAGGATGAGAGTTCTAGTCCAAACCTGACCACAGATAAAAAATCAAAACTGCAACTAATTTACTGTGGACTACTCCAGGAGACAAACATAGAGGTACACACAGATTTAAGAGACTTTATGCCAATTCTTTCTTTGCTAACAGCATATAACATATAATTGATAAGAATATGAACTGATAAATATAGAATGAAATAACAATGAAATACATGAAGATAACAATAAGCTATACAAATTATGATTTTTATAAAACTATAAAATAACTCACAAATTACAATTGCTTGAACCTGAAGTGAAGATGTTCAATTGAAGCACAGAGCTAGCAACTCTGACATTACTTAACTAAGATTAAAAAAAAAAAATACTATCTAGAGAAAGTAAGTTTGTAGGTCTGCGAAGATCTTTTGAGATGGTTGAGCTCATATTCTTGGAAATGGAAGCTTCAAATTCTCTCCCAAACTTTAAGGCCTTAAATACCCTTTTCTGACACATCACAAGCTCTATATCTTTATACTCCTCTAAAAATTTACTAAATCACCTCATTCTTCCTTGCCCAAATATGGGTCTTGACCTTAAAATTGTCAGAGTGGCTTTAGATTATTGGTTCAGGGGTTCATGTGTATAATTGACTTATTTTCCTACCAGAATATTCCCCTTCACCTTTCCCCTATTCTATTTATGATTTTTGTGGGTTTTGTGGTGGTTTACCAAAGTGTCAACCTTTCAGTTGTTATTCACCTGTTGGCCTACATACTATGATAAAAATAGCTGATCTGCTTATTTCCATCAGAGTCTGTGGAACACAGATTCACCTTTCAACCAATATTTCTGCTTCACAGTTACCACTTACCTTCCCACCTCCTATAGCAAAGCTATGGCACGCAGACTTGTCTTTTTTTTATTTTTTTAACAAGGCCTGCAGGTTCCTTGAATATCAGCTTCTGATACAAAAGTTATGATAACTTTCCTACTTATGCTAAGTAAAATTATAAAACCCAGGATTTCTTGTAAAGAAAGTTATACATGTATGAAATAGAGAGAGAGAAATATATGCATGCAAGCTAAAAATAAATATAGTCAAGGGCTACAAGCTGCTACATAGATAGCAGTTCCCAGCTACTGAATATGAGCCCTTTTCAAACTCTGATGTTGTATAAATAATTAAATGGTCATTGGACCCTTATCTGACACCCAGGTCAGCCATCTTCTATATCCAAAGTAGCAGCCATGTTAGTCTAGTTCTGCAAAACAAGCAAGGAGTCCTGTGGCACTGAAAAACTAACACATTTATTTACTGCATGAGCTTTGTGGGAGAAAATCCCACTTCATCAGACACTGTGAAGATGGAAGAACTGATGAAGTGGGATTTTCTTCCATGAAAGCTCATATGATAAATAATTTTTTAGTCTTTAAGTGCCACAGGACTCCTTGCCCATTTCATTTTCTTATGAGTGTCCTAACTTCTGGTTACAAACTCATCCTTACTCTCTCCCTGACTGAGTGACTATTTAATTATTTAAACAAATTGAAATGACTTCAACAGAAAAGACTAAGAATGAGTCACCTGAGAATGTGGCAAATCACAATAGTTAGGGTGCTCTTCCCAGCAGTGATGGCTGTGAGTTCAATTTGCTGCTCTGCATCAGGCAGAATGGGGAGTTTGAACTCAATTCTCCTATTTTTGGGGTGACTATAGTAACTATTGGGCTAAAGGTTAGGGAGAATTTGGTAGTAGGATCCTCATTACCTTAAAGTGTGGCACCTGACCTGAAAATGCCTACCATATTGGATCCTGATGCAAAAATAATCAGAGCAATGCCTAGTTTGACAAATCCACCAAGTTTTAGGCATGAGATAGGCACCAGGAACCAGGCAAACTATCTGTATGCTTGCCAGCAGATTTTTAGTGCCTAGGGGATTTTACTGGCAGGCATATAGGTATCTATGGAATTCAGGTGTCTACAGAGTTAGATGGCTGCTGAGCAGGGCTTTTAGGATCTGAATTTTTTACCTGGGTACCTAATGTGGAAAGTAGGTGCCTAAATCTATTTGCCGATCTAGCCCCTAGTCTTTCAATACACCTGCAGGCACGTAATAGGCAGCTCGCTTTTCAGAAAATATTGAATACACAGCAACTCCAGTCAGTGGAACTGCAGGGCACTCAACATTTCTGAAAATCAGGTGTCTACCTGAGTACAGGAATTTTGATGAATTGGGTCTTAGAGCAATATGCATTTAGATTCCCATTTTGTAAACATATAAATGCTCTCTTATTTCAGGAGCAAAACTCTGTTTGGAAATATTGTTGATTATTGTCTTTAGTTCTAGTGGTACAAGTTGTAAAGGCTAGGAGGAGACGGTCGGGTACTAGTGCATCAATAAAATTAAGATGAATGCTTTAAGAAAAAGCACCTTCCCACAATTTATTTTAACTGTAACGCAACCATCGCGAGAGTTGTTCTCCTTACTCAGTGTGCAGTGATAGAACGTATCCCTGTATCTACACCCTACACACTATTGGAATAATCTTTGTACAAAGTATACCTTGTGAGGTATCATATGAAAAAATCATAACTTGCCGGTTACTATCATCATGGTGAAATATGCAGTGATATTGTATGTGCAGTTATAAGATTGCCATGTATGACATTCTTAACATACGTTTCAAATCCAATAGCCCTGCCCAGAAAAAGTAATCAGACAGGTCTGTCCTAAGCAAAGGAATATGTGTTTGGCTTGATTTCCATTTAAGTAGTAAACAGAGTCATCAAGGAGAAAATGGGAAGGGAAGAAACAAAAGGAAACCTGAATTTAAGCATACACAAGTGAAAAGACCCATCTGGGAACATCTTTCCACTCCGACTCTTTTTTTTGCTTGTTCTCAACTGGAAAAAAAGTTTCAAGAGGAGGATTGAAACTGTGAAAAGGAGAGGCAAACACCTCATGATAATCTCTCTGCCCAATCCATCCTACTTTTTGCAGACAAAAGAAGCAGCAGTTGGACTTTGAAGAAGGGGTCCTAAGTGGAATATTTTGGTAAATAATGCTGTTGGCAGGACATGGTGAGAAACTTTGCTGTAGAGCTAATGTAGTGTGCTAAATTAGATGCTAGAAAGTGATATATCTTTATTTTTCTTACATTCATTTCTGATTCTTATGTCTCATTTCTTGTACTCACTTAAAATCTATGTCCTTTTAGTTAATAAACTTGTTTTGTTTTATCTAATCCAGATTTTGTAAATTAGAGTCTGGGTTAAGGACTCTATTTAAGGTAATAAGAGTGGGTATATTATTCTATTAAAGAAATAACAGAAAATGTATTTAGACTTTCCAGGACAACTGGACAGCACAAGACAGACATTTTAGGGGAAAATCCAGGACTGGGATTGTACTGGAGTCACCCTATAGAAGTAACCAAGGTTAGTAAAAACTATAGTGTAACCAAACTGTAGCTGGCATGTTGCAATTACATGCAGGCCTTCAGGGTGTGGCTTACACAGAAGAAAGCTGTATATGAGAAATCCAGTTGGGTGCTCCTGCAGCAAGGCATGTAAGGCATTCAAGGTTGGAAGGCAGCTGTGACACAACACGTCACTGATCTGGAATTGGACCCTGGTATGTCACACCATATGAACAATTCACATCTGAACGCAGGCTTTTGGGTTACCCATTCCATTTTATCTTCTCTTGAATGAAGTTCCCCCAAGGCATATGGGTCCAGATCTCAATTTTCATTTTTCCTAGAACACACTTTGTCTTTCTTCATGTAGTCATTTATGTGCCTTTTTTTCAATCACAACACTTTTTAAGATGCCATTTCAAATTGATTTTCTTTTGTGCTCTCTGTACAGAAAAGTGAAAGCTGATTAGGCTTCCAAAGTTTCAGAAGGTATAATTTGGCCTCAGGTTGTCCTTTTACTTTTTCCAACCATAATTAAAATAATCTATAACTAGAAGTTCTCTGACATTCATGCTTTCTTCAAATGTTTAGTAAAACTAATTTTTAATCATTTTATTAAACTTTCCAACAGTCTCCTTTGACCTGGTAATAGCAGGGAACTAAGAAAAGAATGTGAATTAGGTTCCTGATTCTATCAGTAACTTGCTGTATGATCCATGCGAATTAATTTAACCTTTCTGTGCTTCACTCCTATTAAAAAAGAGATAATGGTAAGCATCTTAAATAGGTATTATGTGGCTTGACAAATTCAGACTGGGATCTGATCTAACTTGCATAAGTACCTACCTGGATAGGTTTAAAGGGGCTTTAACAGCTTTCCTTCTGTGCCCTAATGGGTGTGCAAAACAGCTGACTTTTAGAACTTACGCATCCAAAAGACAAGTTGAGGGGATTTAATGGTACTTTCAATAGCTCTCGATACCCCATATGGGCAGAATGGGATGAGCTCTAGGTCGACTAAAATGGAGTGAGATCAGCATCCACTTTTGAAACTAGTTATCAATGCTGGAGAGCACATTACACCCCAATACAAGAAGAAGAGGACCTCTGTATATGCTGTCCAGCACTGCCAGAAGTCTGTCTTCCCTCTGCCTTTTTAGTCAAGAATACCTTTGGGAACTGCTACTACAGCAGCACATAAGCAGCTGTGGCTTTACAAACCTCAGTCTGGTACTTTATAAAGTACTTTGGGCTAGACTCACAAAGGAGACTGAACCATTGCAATGCCTAACTCCTAAGTACTCTGTAACCCAATGGAATTTACACCTCTGACACAGGTGCCGAAGGTCCCCATGTATTGTATGAGGAGAGTTAGATGTGTAAGAAAGATAAACAGAAGCCAACAAGTGAGCTGGGAGCCACCTAAGCAAACCAGGAGTAAAATGCAGATGAAAGAGTGGTGGTGCTTTGAGCTCAGACCACACAAGTACTTAGGCACAGATCTTCATCTTCCACCCTCTCCTCCCCCCAAGAAAGGCCTGAGGTGACTAAATCCAGGAAGGATTCACAACTCCTGCCAGCCTGGACTTAGGCATCTGACTGATGGGTCAGAGGTAGACACCTGTCTCCACTCGGAATCCTTCCCTGGAGTTGGGTACTTAAGTTATGTCAGCCCTTTCTTGAAAAAGCCAGAGACAATTCAGCCCTCCCCCTGTAGTTATAGTTGCTGATGCAGTAGTCAGGGTATTCATCTGGGAAGTGAAAGATCTAGGTTGAAATCCCTGCTCCAAACTATGGAGAATGTGGATTTGCACCTTGGTCTCATATTTCCCAGGTAAGGCCTTTAGCAATAGGACTAATGTGTATTCTGGGCCACACAAATCAGCCAACCAGCCTTAGAAATTTCTGATGCACTTGTCTTGACTTGTCCTCTGTGAACGTTAGAGGTGCTCAGAGGCTGTGTCCAGGAGAATGATGAGTTTGAGAATTCTATGGGGGCTGAGCATGAGCAAAGACTACAAGCAACCTATGAGGGACACTGTCAGGACTTAGAGGGCTTTGTGTGTGCTCACCATCAGAAACTGAGGTGTCTCTGGGGCTTTAAGCTCCTGAAGGATCAGGCAGAAGCTGAACATTTGTTCTGTGGCTTCTGAATGGTGGACTTCAGTACCTAAAGAGGTAGCTAGGTTCCTAACTGAATTTCAGGGTAAATCAGAGCTAGAAAGGTTGCAGTTCAATTATGCCATTGTAGTGCTTCAGCATGGACACTTACTACCAGTGACAGGAAGGATTTCTTTGTCACTAGTCAATCTACCTTACAGAGAGCTGGTAGCTAGGACAATGGAAATGCTCTTCTGTCAACCTGGTGGTGTTTAAGTGATGCTTAAATTAGCTTCCTATTTCACGCCCCTGTGTGATGTAGCTAGGTTGACCTAATTCTCTAGTCGTAAGGTATTATTTATCAATGTATTGGTAAGCATTAAAGACAGGTCATCTGTGTGTGTGTTTTTTGTGTAAAAATATACTATACATTTGCTTCAATAGACTCTTATTTGAGAAAATTCCTCTTGTAGCAATCATTTCCTGAAGGCCTATTATCTTTCCATGTATTTCAGCTGAGGAAGAAGCTCTGTGACAGGGAACAGTAACTTGGCAGTGTAAGTTATTTAATGAACACTCTAAATTAAGCCTTCACCATCTGTTCTGCTCTCTAATTACAAATTCAATGTGAACCTAATTCGCAGTTGTATCATAAAAAAGCAAGATATTGTAGAAGAGGTTTAAATGCACATCTCCATTATGCTCTTTATTCCAATGGCATGCATCTGCTGTTTTTAATTTTTTCTTTTCTTTTCTTTTCTTTTCTTTTCTTTTCTTTTCTTTTCTTCCTCTTCATAAGTCTGAGGCACAAATCAGGGATGGGGGAAAGGCTGGAGTTATACAGAGCTAAATTCTTCCCTTGGTTAAGAGCATAGGATTCCTTTTGCAAACATGGGTGACTCATTGGAAATCTGCAAACAGAATATGGTCCAGGGAGAGTGCACAATAGTAATAGTATTTCTGAGTAAACAGGAACTCATTTTCAGAAGGATTTCATTTGGCTCTCCTGTTTTAAATTCTCGATAGATCCTCTCAAATTTTAACCAGTTTTGGGGATAAGAGACTTAACTGAGAGCCCTTCAAACATAAATTAATTTCATTTTCACAGATGAGGCCCACTGGTCTTTTCTGTGTAGAGGTTGAAGTCTTTTACAGAGTTTAACTACACAAATACTGTTCTACTCCCTTATTCCACTCGAGTGGGTTTATCAGTCAGGCTCTACATTAATTAAACTCAAATGAGCAACCATTAAAATGCATAGCTCATGCAGGTACCTACAGATATCACTTGATTTCAAGGTTTAAAGAATGGCTTGGTGGATGTCCAGAACACAGAAAGAAATTATTAGAAAACTATCTGTTATTGTGACACCATAAAAGCTATTATCAGAATCAGGGCCCAGCTCCATGCTGAGTGTATCGCAAACACTGAGGTAAACAAAGTGACCTAAAAATGACTAACAAGGGTTGTACAAAGTATTGTTTCAACAATATTTAGAACTGCTCCCAGAATATAGAGAAGAAAAATCAAATTATTGAAACATAAAGGAACAATTACATTTCTTTGAAGTGCTGTGCACTTTCTCCATTTCTGCTCCCAAATCAACTTCTAGATACTTGGAAATGCAGCATTTATTATCTCCTTAGTCCTGTACTGACTTGGTAGCTCACAGGACAGCCTGGTCATCCTTTCTAGTACCACGGTCAGTGGAGAGAAAACTCACTTTCAGCAAAATGAGGTAACTCATCACCACATCCTCTCCTTTTGCAATGTGTGTTTGAGTTTCCTCAAACTGCTAATCTGGGCCTGATTGTCCTAATGTGAAATAGGTAGTACCTCCCACAGTATAGAAGAACCAGTGACTTATGTTCTGAGGAAGGTTAGGCAAAAACCTCAGTAAAGCTGATGCATTTGATAGCTGTCTTTCATTCAGGATAAATATAGAAAACACTTAAGTTCCTTTTTGGAGGAAGCTAATTGAAAGAACAGAAGTCACTTGCAAGGTTGGTTACAGGATGAGTTGAGTGAAGGGGTTTACCAGACATTTTTTGATGGAAGTATGTTAATCTGTGAAATGAAACAACAGGAAACTAAGCTAACAGCAAACAATGGTAAGAGTGGCCCTGAGAGAGAACCTAGAAGGGGTATGCAAGCTTTGTCACCCCCTGTGCTGGCTCCTTCTCCTCAACTGTCATCCTGTGCCAGCAGCCCTTCCATTAAAAAAAAATGCAGTCACCACTGGAAAACTTAGTAGCAGCCCCCACCATCAAAACCTGTTCCTGAGTAGCTTCCTTCAGTGGCAGCTGAGGCAGGGGGTCCCCAGGCACACCATGAAAAGAAGCCAGCTGGAGGAGCTCGTTTTGGAGGGATGCTGCAGAAGGAAATCACCTAGAGCAGGTCCTTTCAACAGCAGCTGGGATGGGGGTGGGGGGCAGGCACACCATGGAAAGAAGCTGCCCAGAGTAGCTTTTGGAAACAGGACCAGCAATTTCAAAGGCACCACAGAGGGTGCCATGTGCCACTGTGAATGGGTTCATGTGCCACTCTTGGCACTCGTACTGGGAGTTACTGACCCCTGACCTAGAGAAAGTGCATTTGAGGCAGTGTGGTCTGGAGGAGGGTTGGAACTGTAAACAAGGAAATTGCTTTCTGTGGTTTGACCCTACTGTGTTCAGGGAAAAAGGACTTTGTATATTCTTTTACATACATTGGATTGCATCAAAAAAATACTGGACTCAGTCATCATTTTCTCCTCTTCACAAAAACAACTTGCAAGGCTCCAAATATTTGCTGCTTGCTTCAGTAAAAAGGGATAATATGAAGGAGATACTATCCTTAGGCTGCAACATCCAGACAGACCACACCATTCTCTTTGGTTCTCTAGCTCTTAAAAGTTCCTGAGCATAGGCATCTTAGTGCCACTATGCTGACCACATTACATATAGTGTTCTCTGATTGGTTAGTTAAACATCTCTTTTGCTTGTTTGTGTATAAACAGAGATTCTATGGCCCTTTGTAAAAATGAAGGGGTAGTGTTGACATTTTAGACTATTCAATATAATAGGCTCTACTGTAATATATAATCTTTATCTCTTGTCCTAAAATTTGTTGCAGTATAGCTGTGGCATGTTAAACAGCAGCAGTATATCACAGAATAGTAAAATTAGGATTTTCAAACTTGCCCATAGTTACAGTGTGATTTGTCCCCAAACCAAAAGAAACAGGGGAAAAAAATCCTTTGAAATATCAATCCTTGTTTCAGTGATTTCCCATGAGGGTCCCATTCAATGTTCAAACATTTCTGGTAGATGCAACTATCCTACATGTCAATAATTTAAACTGTGAGTCATCCATGTTACCTTTTTGCCAAGTGACAGTGATTTCTAGTCTGTTACAGATTAATTTTGTTTCCATATACGATTTTCATTTCAGTGTCATGGTAAGAGTTCCAAAGGGGCAGCCATGTTAGTCTAGTAATGCAAAAAAAGCAAGGAGTCTTGTGGCACTTAAAGACTTAGTCTGTGTTCACACAGCACTTTTGTTTCGAAACAACCTCGTTGTTTCGAAACAAAAAAAAACGTTCACACGATGCACCGTTGTTTCGAAACAACAGGAACCCATTGTTTCGAAACAAGGCGTTGTTTTGAAACAAGTTAAACCCCATTTGGAGGCAAAACAACCTTGTTTCGAAATGCTTGTTTCGAAACAACTCGTATGAACATGTTGTTTCAGAACAAGACGTTCCGAAACAACAGGTCAAGGGCTGCCCCCTCAGCACCCTGGCCAGGG
>ML683091.1:0-35618 GCA_007922195.1 Podocnemis expansa
CAGGGGGCTGCGGGCACCCGCCAGGTGAGGCGCGGTGCCTGCAGCCCTCTGCAGGCACCCACGGGGTGCAGTGCGCCTTTGCACTGCACCCTGTGGGTGCCTGCAGTCCCCTCCCCAAGTGAAATAGCAGGTCCACACTGTGGACCTGCTATTTCACTCCCTTATTTTGAAGACACCATTTTGTTATTTCGAAACAAGTTATTTCGATATAACAGGTTATATCGAAATAAGTTATATCGAAATAACTTGTTTCGAAATAACAAAACCGTGTGTAGACATAGCCATTTTGAAATAACTTAATTCGAATTAACAGTTTGTTAATTCAAATTAAGGAAAAAAAGCTCAAAGCGAAATAGCAGTTTCAGGCAACAGTTATTTCGAAACAAGTCACTGTTGTTTCGAAACAACATGTTCGGACGGCATTGTTTCGAAACAATCGTTTTGAAACGTTGTTTCGTTCCCATATGAGGTTTAAGTTGTTTCAAAACAACGCCGTTGTTTCGAAACAACAGGTTCCGTTGTTTTGAAACAACTGTGCATCGTGTGAACAGCCTAAATCTTATTTCGAAACAACCTCTGTTGTTTCGAAATAAAAGGGCTATGTGAACACAGCCTTAGTCTTCAAGGTGCCACAGGACTCTTGTTGGTTTTGCTGTACACAAACTAACGTGGCTACCCTTCTGGAAATTCTCCTCAGTAAAATGAGTATGTAAATTATCCCCACTTCCAGTTAATAGATCCCTCCCAGACCACTTCTGACTGCTGCTGGTGTGCCTGTTATTTGTAAGGAGAATCCGAATAGTGTGTATGTGGTGCCTACTTGCAACCTCTTGGCCTTTTCAATGTTGGTTCATCATAAAACAAGTTTTCAAATGAATCTTTGTGTTAAAATTAATTTAGCTGTTGGGATTCATACACCTTTTATTGAGGACAGGTCTACACTGCATGCCTGTTTCAGCAGCAGTCAAACGCAGATATGCAAGTTACCTAAAAGAGCTCGCATATCTGTGTTTGGCTTCTTCGTTCCCAGCATGTTCACTCCACTGGGTTGAAGAGCAGGACCTCCCTTTGACTCACTGCTGCCCAGCTGTCTTTCTGCTGTTCAGGGATTGAATTTCCTAATTGACCAAGCGGATCTTCACAAACATGAGCTGTCAATCAGGAAGTTCACATGGACAGTGGTGAATTTGCTGCCATCAGTGAAGACAAGCCCTGAGTAGTTCAGTCACTTTTGGATTACACCCCCGTATGAATGGCATTTAGTGGGAAATCATAGAATCATAGAGTTAGAAAGGATCTCATGAGGTGATCTAGTCCACCCCTTTGCCAAAAAAGCAGGACCACTCCCACTAAATTATCCCAGCCAGAGTTTTGTCCAGCCAGGCCTTAAACATCTCCAAAGACAGAGATTCCACCGCTCCCTAAGTAGCCCATTCCAGTGCTTTACCACTCGTCTAGTAAGAAAGTTTTTCCTAATATCCAACCTGGACCTCTCCAGCTGCAACTTGAAACCATTGCTCCTTGTTCTATCCTCTGTTACTACTGAAAACAGCCGAGATCCGTCCTCCTTGGAGCATGCTTTCAAGTAGTTGAAGGTTGCTATCAAATCTCCCCTCAGTCTTCTCTTCTGCAGGCTAAATAAGCCTAGTTCCTTCAGTCTGTCTTCATAGGTCTTGTGCTCCAGCCCTTTCACCATTTTTGTTGCCCTCCACTGGACTGTTCCTAATTAGTCCATGTCCTTTTTGTAGTGGGGAGCCCAGAACTGAACACAATATTCTAGATGTGGCCTCACCAGTGCAGAATAGAGGGGAATGATCACATCCCTTGACCTGCTGGCAACACTCCAATGCAGCCCAGTATGCCATTAGCCTTTTTGGCAGCAAGCGCACACTGCTGACATATATCCAGCTTCCCATCCACCAGGACCCCCAGGTCCTTTTCTCCAGTGCTGCTACTTAGGTAATCACTCCCCAGCCTGTAGCAGTGCATGGGGTTTTTCCATCTCAAGTGCTGGACTTTGCACTTATCCTTGTTGAACCTCATGAGATTTCTTTAGACCCACTGATGCAATTTCTCTAGGGGTGTGCCCACACAGGGCTTTTATTTCGAAACAACACTGCTTATTTCAAAATAAAAGTGCCTGTGTCCAAACAACGATTTCTTGTTTCGACAGGAGGGAGATCCTCGTTTCAAAACAAAAGCCCTCCTTTTGAAACAGCTTAAACCACTTTTGGTTTCGAAAGGAGGGTTATTTCAAAACCAGTTGTTTTGAAATAAGACGTTTGGACATGTTATTTCGAAACAATGATTGTTTCGAAATAACAGGGACCTTCCCCCTGCTTCCCCTTGCTGGGAGCAGGGGGGGACGGGAGCATCAGCCCCCTTCGCCCCCCCTGTCCCCAGCAAGAGGAAGGGGGGGAAGCTGGCTGGGGCTGCCCCCAAGCCCAGGGCACCCTGCCCCTGGGCTTCCCCTGCCCCCCCCACGGCTGCTGCCTGACACAGGGGGCCTTCCCCTCCCCACCGCAGCTGCTGCCCAGCGTGGGGGGGGGAAGGGGAAGCCCCCTGTGCCAGGCACGGGTCACGGGGGGGGTGGAGAAACCAGGGGGTGGGGTCTCCCTGGCCCAGCACATGGCCTCCCTCACCCTCCCCTCTCCTATTTTGAACTAGCATGTCACAGTGGACATGCTATTCCGATTCCCTCCTTTTTCCTTATTTCAAAATACCTTTTTGTTATTTCAGAATAAGTTGTTTTGAAATAAGGCCTTTATTTCAAAACAGCTTGTTTCGAAACAGCTTGTTTTGAAACAAGGGCTTGTGTGTGAACCTAGCCTAGGTCTCCATGAATCCTGTCCCTGCCCTCCAGCATGTCTACTGTTCCCCCCCAGCTTGGTGTCATCCTTACTGAGTGTGCAGTCAATCCCATCATCCAGACCACTAATGAAAACATTGAACAAAACTGGCCCCAGGACCAACCCCTGGGGCACACCACTCGTTACTGGTTGCCAACTAGACATGGAGCCATTGATTGCTAGTCACTGAAACCACTAATCTAGCCCAGGGGTGGCCAAACTTATGGAACTCAAAAGCTGCACAAGTCGATTATTATACCTTCGAGAGCCGCAGTGAGGTATATAGCCACATATTTTTACTTACTCCAAAATTACTAAGCTTAAAATTCATTGCACACTTTAATTTTATCATAAAAATAGGGCAAATACTGATCTACTAGTGTCAGATTCTAATAATTTATTACCATGAAACTAGGTCTATACAGTAAAAATTTACCTGTTGCTAGATGTAGAACATTATAGGCTTGTGGCAAGGTTTTTTGTTTTTTTTAAATCTGGGCAGTAACTTGTCAATTCAGCAGGTAAAAGCTCTCTCAGATGCTGACCTTTAAATATTACACAAAGTTTTGAATTTCATTGTGGAATATGATGCTTCACAGCAGTAAGTTGTGCCAAAAATTGAAAGTAATCTACCTTCAGTTTTATACTTTTCTCCTTTGTATTTTCATTTCTTAGTATTCCACATCATGTTTAGGACTTGTAAAACATGATTTTATTTTAACAATGAGTAAGTTGCATTAGGGCCTACGAGAAAATCTAAACATGCTATGGCTTCTCTGACCATGTCACGCGTTTCTCCTCTCACCCCCTGTTCCCGCTTCCCTGCCGTCTCTTATCACACTGCTGCTTCTCTGCTCTCCCCAACCATGCTGCACTTCTGCCACCCACCTCATCCCAGCACCTACCATGCCCCCGCTTCCCTGCCAATATTTGTGCCAGGAAATTTGTTCACTAAAATACTCATGGACAGTGAAGACAAAAGGTCTGAGAACTCAGGAACAATTAATTTTAAAATGAGATTAATACTAAGGGAAAACACTGCTCTCATCTTAATCCTATGAAGACATGCACACAGGGACACCTTTTCAATTGTTCAGAATCACAACAGATCAATGAGAATTTATGGAAACAGAAAGTGCAAGATCAGAGCCTGTTTCAGTAAGTGCTTTGGAGTCCATGCACAGAAGATACTATGGAAAAAAATCCTATTGATCTTATTCAGTTTGGGGTCAGGTCCTGTATAAATTCTAAATATCAATATTTGGTTTTTGTAATATTAAGTAAAATCTTTATTGGTGAGAGATTTTTTTTCAGAACGTTTACAACACAATTTTACATCCTCAGCCCTTCACAACAATTATTCTTGTCTAATGGACTCAGATACCCATAGAGTCATTCGTGAAGACTGTACTGAAATATAAATAGATTTTGACTATACAACAAAAAAGAATGAATACATGTTGAATGCTATTTAATCAGTAGAAGTATAGTGCTGCTATTGAACTTTGCAGTGAATGTAAATTATCTTGGTTAGTTATATTAATTAAAATTTTCTTGTAAAATAAATGTACTAGTGGTTCCTTCTGCAAACAGATGACATACTGATGTCTCAGGCACACTTGTTCAATGGACTTAAGGAATATTTTTTCTAAAGCCAGTTTTCAGTAGTGGTAGTCTAAATCATTTTGCATGCTGAAAATGAACCATGATCCACAATAAATACTTGTAACATTCTTTAAATAAAGGGTTTTTTTTAATAACCTTTTGACAGTGGTCAGTGGTTTTGGATGTAACATTTGTGTCAATTTTCAGTCATTTCTGATAATTCTTATTTAATTCTCAAAATAGAAATACAAGAGAAATAATTTTGCATTGTATTACAATATCTGGAAATGCCAGGTGATTTTTAAAAAAGAAAATTAATTTACAATTGCTTTTCAGGTTTAAATTGCTAACTATCATCACTTATCTGTAGTTCATTGTAGACTTGTTCTTGAACAATTTATGTTGCCAGTTTTAAAAATATTGACCCAGAAAACAATATCAAAAAAGAAAAGTATTTAAAAAATCATGCACTGATGTCATTAAAGACTGTATCATAATGCACACAGACAAGGAGGGTAGAATTAATAGTGTGGGAGGGTAAACTGGAGAATCTGGCAGATACTTGCTCTGAGGGCTTGGGTTTGCACCTAACTGACGACTTGCTTTTCCCTGCTGGGTCTCACAGGGCTGCCGCTCCCCTTCTGGCTCTTACCATGCTGGTTTTTTTCTGCCGGTGAGGCTCTCTCAATGCTGCCCTTCCCCTCCCCTCCCCTCCCTTTCCTTCCCCACTCTTACCAGGTTTCTTTTTCCCCGCAAGTTCTCAGAGGCTGCGTCTCCGCTCCCAGCTCTGACCACATTGCTTTTCCCTGCTGGTTCGCCCAGGGCTGCCCCTCCCCTGGCTCTGACCAGGCTGCTTTTTCCTGCAGTTTTCACAGCCCCACTTCTCCGCTGCCGGCTCTTACCCTGCTGCCGCCTCTCTTCTGTCCCTGGCCACTGCAAATTTCTAGCCCCTGTCTCCCACTATGCTGCCCTTCCCTCCTGAGCTCTCCTGGAAGCCACAATTTTTCTTTAAAGAGTCGCATGCGGCTTGCGAGCTGCAGTTTGGCCACATCTGATCTAGCCAGTTTTCTATCCACCTTACAGTCCACACATCCAACCCATACTTCCTTGACGATGAGAATACTGTGGGAAACCGTATCAAAAGGCTTGCTAACGTCCAGGGATATCACATCAATGACTCTTCCCACATGAACAAACCAGTCATCTCATCATAGAAGGCAATGAGGTTGGTCAGGCACAATTTACCATTGGTGAATCCATGCTGACTGTTCCTTATCACTCTATTTTCCTCCAAGTATTTCAGCATGGCTTCTCTGTGAACCTGCTCCATGATTTTTCCAGGGAATGAGATGAATGTGACTGGTCTGTAATTCCCCGGATCCTCCCTTGAAGATAGGCACTATATTGGCTTTTTTCCAGTCCTCCGGCACCTCCCCCATTTGCCATGAGTTTTCAAAGACAATGGCCAGCGGTACTGCTACCTCATCAGCCAACTCCCTCTGCACCCTTGGATGCATTTCTTCCAGCCTCATGGACTTGCGTACCTCCAGCTTCTTTAAGTAGTCCTTAACCTGACCTTCCATCACCAAGAGCCTCTCTTCTTCTTTCCAATCTGCCATACCCAGTGTAGGAGGCTGGGAGCTGACCCTGCCTGTGAAAACTGAAGTTAAAAAAAAAAAAGCATTGAGCACTTCAGCTTTTTCCTCATCCTCTATCATAAGAGTACCTACCACATCCAGTAACAGACCTACACCGTCCTTGATCCTCTTCTTATTATTGACCTACTTGTAGGACTCCTTCTTGTTATCCTTCACATCCCTTGCTAGCCACAATTATAATTGTCCTTGAGCCTTTCTGATTTTATCCCTGCAGTGCTGAGCAATATCTTTATATGTCTCCTTTGTCATCTGTCCAAACTTCCCCTTCCTGTAAGCTTCCTTTTTATGCTTTAGCTCAGTGCAGAGGCCTCTGTTAAGCCACACTGGGTGCCTTCTACATTTGCTGTTCTTTCTACTCATCAGAATGGTATCTTCCTGTGCCTGTAGCAGTATTTCTTTATAATACAGCCAGCTCTCTTGGATGTCTTTCACACAGATCAGCCTCCCAAGGGAACCTGCCCATCAGCTCCCTAAGGGAGCCAAAAATCTGCTTTTCTGAAGTCCAGGGTCTGCATTTTGCTTCTTTCCTTTTTTTCCATTAATCAGCATCTTGAACACTATCATCTCATGGTCACTGCTGCCCAGGTTGGGTTTATGTCACTAGAGACATTTAATACAAATAATTATAATAAATAAAAATAAGTGAAAAGGAGGTTTCTAGTGTGTAGCTATAAATGAAAAACACCAAATTTCAATGAAATTCTCTGAACTATTCAAGTTTATAAGGCTCTGGCCCCCTCAAAAATATTAAATAGTAAGTACGGGGGAGACCTGTTACCGTGTGACCAGTTTGCCTGAGGAACCAGTTAATGCGCGGTAACCAGATGTCCCCCAAATGCCCCACAATAACACACAGGTCCCATTAATGTGCCTTGCGTAAACAGGACTATGCACGTCTCTGCCCCGGAGACAGGCCACAGGCACCAGCCCAGGCCCCGCTCCCCGGCCCCGCTTCTGTGCTGGGGTCCAAGCCAGCCTCAAGCACCTGCTGCCACCAGCCTGGCCCCAGATACCCAGCCGGGAACATGGCAGGGAGCGGCAGCCACAGCTGCGGGCAGCTGGACCTAGAATGGGGCTGGAAGCGGCTGCCGCCACTGGTCTCTGCCATGTCCCTGGTTGGGAATCTGGGGCCAGGCTGGCGGCAACAGGCATTTGAGGCCAGCTTGGATCCCAACAGAGAAATGGAACTGGGGACATGGCCTGCGGCCAGGGAGAGGGGCCTGGACTGGTACCCTGGGGAAGGCCTTGTGGTCCCGCTTACCTGTGGGCCAGTTTACGTGCGGTCACCGGGGGCTTGTCCCCTGACATCCACGCATAAACCAGTCCCCACTGTACAAAAGAAGCTAAAAAATTACTTTTCAAAGGAAAGACATACAGCACAGACATCACACACAGGTGTAATGATTGCCTAAGGGAAGCACTGTATTTAGATGTAGCAGCCTATATGGACCTACCTGGTAACCTGAGCTAAAAAAGGCCAAAATAAAAAGTGTCACAAAGTCAAAGGAAAAGGCAAAAGAGCAGGTAAAAAAGAAACGAAAAAGGCAGTATTTCACAAAATTAAAAAATGGCAGAATAAATGGCCACACTGAGGAATTAAAAGCTGAGGCCACTGGAAAAGTTCCTGCTGTTGTGCTGTCTATTGCTTGCTCCTGTTTCTTTAGCATGTCAGTGCGAAGGTGAGGGGCAGAGAATGGTGAAATCTGCATTTCAGATGAAGCACAGATCCTAATGATAGCTTGCCTTGATGAGCCAAGAGTGAAAAATGCTTAGGCTTCCAGCCCTACTAGCTCTACTAGATGGGAACAATTTCTGTATATTTTTGTTTTCATTTCTGTCTACCAAACTGAAGATGGGCCCCTTATTGCTTGGGGCCTTATGCGGTCAGCTGCTTTGCCTACCCCAAAAACCACCACTGCCTCATTTGCATCAAAAGGAAGGTCAGAAGTGAGTTATTATTATTTAGACTTTTACCCTATTTACAGCTAGTCCTCACTTAGTGACCTACTTGTTTAGTGACCCCTCAGACTTATGACCGGCTCTCTGATGAGTTGGTATTATGGCGATGTACGAGAACTCGCATCAACTCTCTCAGATTACCTATATTTACAGTACACTATGCAAACTAAGTTCAGTACATTAGAGCTTAAAACATTTAAAATATATATTTAAAATGTTATAAATGATGCAAAGGTGACATTAAAACTATCTACCGATGGTTGAAAAACCCACTACCAGTAAAGTACATTATGCCTGAAATACCGGTAAGGGCTGCTCCTCGTTTAGTGACCAATTCGTTTATCAACCGGGTTTCAGGAACGGAACCCGGTCACTAAGTGAGGACTACCTGTACTTCACATTCTCCTAACACTGGTTTTTGTGGCTCCCATTCTGAGATGCCTGTCTCTCCACATTCATTGTATAGCAAGCCTGGACCTACTGGGACCCATTGTATAGCAAACACTGAGACTCCTTGACCCTATAACTCAGGGTCAGTGGGTCCCAGTGATTTTCTAACTGCCTGCAAATCAGGCACTGCAACACTCAGGATCACAAAGTTTAAAAAGGGCTAAGTGACTGCACGAGCATCGCTGCCCTGGGAAAGGACCCAGGGCACTGGCCCAGGCCCTACCCTGTGCCCAGAGGCCACTCCCCCTGGCTGCAGGCCACTCTCCAGCTGGGGCTGGGGCCGGGGTCAACCGGTGTAGCCACGGGTGGCTTGGTCCAGATCCCTGGCCGGGGCTGGGAGCAGCCACGGGTGGCTTGGCCCCAGATCTCTGGCCTGATCAGGCTAGAGACCGGGAGAGGGAGGACCCTGCCAGACCCGGAGCACTGGCACCGGGATTTGGGGCACTGGCCTGTGTGCCTGCTGCCAGCAATTCCCCTGAGTCACTGCTATCCTGTCTTCTTTAATTCAGCAAGATACTGAGTCCTGACGTGGGAATAGACTCCTTGACAGATAAAATGTTTCATGAGGCATTTCCTTCTGCTGCATCTGGTTCATTCAAAGGTAAGATTTTTGGCCAGCTATATTTGGAGAATCATAGAATCATAGGGTTGGAAGGGACCTCATAGGTCATCTAGTCCAACCCCCTGCCAGAGGCAGGACCACTCCCACTAAACCATCCCAGTCATGGTTTTCTCCAGCCAGGCCTTAAACACCTCCAAAGATGGAGACTCCACCACCTCCCTCGGCAGCTCATTCCAAGACTTCACCACTCTCCTAGTAAAAAAGTTTTTTCTAATATCCAGCCTAGACCTCCCTAACCGCAACTTGAGACCATTGCTCCTCGTTCTGTCCTCCGTTACTACCGAGAACAGTCGAGCTCCATTTTCCTTAGAGCATCCCTTCAAGTAGTTGAAGGTTGCTATCAAATCCCCCCTCAATCTTCTCTTCTGCAGACTAAATAAGCCTAATGCTTTCAGTCTTTCCTCATAGGGCTTATGCTCTAGCCATTTAATCATTTTGGTTGCCCTCCTCTGAACTCTCTCTAGCATGTCCCTGTCCTTTTTGTAGTGGGGAGCCCAAAACTGAACACAGTATTCTAGATGTGTCTTGCTCACAGAGGGAAGGGCAGGTGGGGACAGGAGGGAGCAGAGCTGCCTTGAGCTGCTGGAGTCTTTGTGTTCCCTTCAGTGGAGGGGAGAGATTCTGGTAGGACTGAGCTTTGCGAGAGGTAAGGCGCTATCACAGCACCACCAGATGAACTCCTGGCCCTCCCCAAAAAGCTCATTAGCTAGCAATAATGGCCCCAGCTCTGCAAAGCTTGATAGAACAACCCCCCCCCCCCCCGAAGGGGAAAGTAGATTGTCCCAGCAATGAACAATGTGGTGGCAGAAAAGCATTTTGGTGCCATGACTTTGGGGAGTTGGCAGGGGGGTTAATTAGGAGGGGGTGGGTTAAATGTAAAGACAGGTGAAGGGAAGGGGCAGGACAAAAGATGCTAAGAGCGACAGGTATGGAGTGAAGGGTCTTTATGGTTCTGAGATAGCAAACTATTACAAAGGGAACTGAACTGTGATTTCCCTTTCAATAAACTGTTCATGAACAATTTTCCCCATTATTCAAGTAAGCTAGACTAACAGGCTGACGTGCTCTCTCTCACTTGTCCCCAGGACCATCTGAACTGAGAATCATCCTTGTTGGTAAAACTGGAGCTGGGAAAAGTGCAGTAGGGAACAGCATCCTTGGTGATGACAAATTTACTTCGGATATCTCACCAGCTTCAGTTACAAAGTTTTGTGAAAAGCAGGAAGCAATTGTGAATGGGAGGAAGATTAAAGTGCTTGATACTCCTGGTCTGTTTGATACGAAGAGACGTAACAGACACACTGCCAAAGAAATAAGGAAATCTCTAAATCTCCTCACTCCAGGAATCCATGCCATTATTCATGTCATCCAGCTGGGTCGTTTCTCCAATGAAGAAAAGGCTGTAACTAAAGAGATAGGAAAGATTTTCAGGTTTAAGGCAAACACATACGCAATCATCCTATTCACCCGGAAAGAAGATTTAGGGAACAAACCACTGGAAGACTTCTTAAGTAAGGGCGATACAGATCTTCAGGATCTGATTCATACATGTGGAGACCGATGCCTTGCTTTCAACACCAGAGCAGCAGGAAAAGAAAGGTCTGCTCAGGTTTCTGAGTTACTTACAATGATTGATGGCATGGTGTGTGCAAATGCTGATGAACCTTGTTATACTGAAGGGATGTTTGAGACAGATAGGTCACTTTTAGCTAAATTTTGTCGTATACTCTAATTGATAAATCATCCTCTAGGAAAGTGGCTGCTTTTCAGGGCCGTCCTGAGGAGGGGGCAGAGCGATCATCCCTGGCTGCATGGGCCTCATGCTGTCTTGCCATGAGCAGGGCAGCACAGAGCCCAAACCACTGCCTCCCATGACAGGCCGGCCCAGAGCAGAGGCAGGTTCCTCCCCCCCCCCCTCCCCCCCCCCCCCCCCCCCAGCATGAAGCTGAAGGCAGTGACAGTGAACAGCCAGCCCAGGGGTGGAGCAGGCCAGTCCAGGGGCCGGGCTTCCCTCTCTCGACCTTCCCCTGGGCTAGCTGTTCTGCCCTTGGGGTGAGAGATTGGAGTCTAGCCCCCCGACCGTCCCACTCTTCCCCAGCTCATGTATGCTGCAGAATGCGCATCTCCAGTTGACTTAGTTACTGTCACTTACATCGCTGTCTTCATTCTGCTGCATCAACCAGCAGTGCTCTCCTGTTGACACAGTCTTACTCCACTTGGCGGGTAGAGTTATTGCACAGACAAAAGAGCACTTCTGGGATCATCTGAGTGGGTTTATACTGGCTGCTCAATCAATATCACTGCACTGATCTGTGAAGGTTAACACAGAATTTTGAATGTAGACATGGCATTAGATACTGAAATTAAAACCACAAATTTATAAAGATTCCGTTAATTGTGTGACTAATTTAAGCTTGGCTAATGAAGCTTAAAAATTTTAAATCAAACTTAATTTTCACTTTATTGGTTTTTTTATATATATATTTTCTCTTCTTCACCTGTGAAACTAGACCAGCCAGTTTCAGTCTCGTTGCGCACCTGTGGTTCTCATTGGGTATGTCCACACATCTCTTTTATTTTGAAATAACACTGCTTATTTTGAAATAAAAAAGATTAGGTCCACATGACGTTTTCTTATTTCGAAATGACGGGCTCTGTCATTTCGAAATAAGAACCATCATTTCGAAACAGCTTAAACCCCATTCATTTCAAAACGGTTGTTGTTTTGAAATGGTTATTTTGAAATAAGGCCGTTTGGACATGTTGTTTTGAAACAACACCATTGTTTCGAAACAGCATGTCCAAACAGCCTTATTTCGAAATAACCATTTTGAAATAACAGCTGTTTCGAAAGCAGACTTTCCCTTAATTCGAATTAACATTTTCTTAATTCGAATTAACTTATGTCAAAATAAGGACTTTATTTTGAAGTGACTCATTTTGAAATAACTTATTTCGAAATAATGATGTGTGTGTGGACATAGCCATTCACCAGCACAATGGTGTCTAGCTGAATTTCCAGCATACAGTGTAATAAAACCCCTCTGTCCCATTTCTCAGTGAAATAACAGTTATGCTCATGAAAAGATGAGGTTTGTAAATCCTCCAGCTTAGGCTACATTTTCTAAAATATAAAATTGCTGCAGACTCCAAAATCTGGAGGTCTGTAGTGAAGGTGTTTAATGTGCCCATTAAGGAAAAAAAATTGAACTATGTACCTATGTCTTTTAAACCTAAACTTATGTCATTCTAAAGCTGCCTATGAATACAGTCATAGTTGGGCCCACCTGCGTTCCAAAAAGCCAGCTTTTGTGCTGATTTTCAGCAAATGCAGGGACAAAAGGTGAGAGAGAAAAGCAGTGGAGACTAAACAATGAAGTTCAGGAGCTTTTACTGATCTGATCAAACAATCCCTGCTCCAATTCCTCCTTCCTTGAGCTGGTTACCAGAGACAGCAGGTTCTGTGTGGCACACCTCTCTGTACAGGATGTGATCTGGAAGAGCCGACATATTGCTTTACACTTGAATTCTCTGCAGTAGAAAACAGCTGCAATCACCTTCCAAAACAAACAGTCCTTGTGAGCATTGGATGACTGCAAGAAATTGGCTTAGTTAGCCTGCAGAAAAGAAGACTAAGGGGCAATTTGATAGCAGCCTTCAACTACTTGAAGGGGTGAGCCAAAGAGGAGGGAGCTCGGCTATTCTCAGTAGTAACAGGACAGAACAAGGAGCGGTTGTTTCAAGCTGCAGCTGGGTTGGTCAAGATTGGATATTAGGAAAAACTTTCTCACTAGGAGGGTGGTGAAGCATTCAAACAGGTTACCTAGGGAGGTGGTGGAATCTCCATCTCTGGAAACATTTAAGGCCCGGTTGGACAAAACCCTGGCTGGGATGATTTTGTGGGAATGGTCCTGCTTTTAGCAGGGGTCTGGACTAGATGACCCCCTGAGGTCCCTCCCAACCCTATGGTTCTATTGCTAAGTCTATACTTAAAATCTTAGTTCAGACTTGGCTAGTCCAAATTTAGTTGTTCAAAGTTAGTTCAAATTAAGCTTTTTTTTTAGTTCAAACTAACTTTTAGTTCAAACTAGCTGTGCTTTTTTATTTCCAGCTAACTTTTTAATTTGAATTAAAAAAGCATGGTTATTTCAAATTTAAAAAACTACTTTTAGTTTGAACTAACTGCTAGTTTGAAATTTAGTTTGAACTAGCATGACGATATTGTGCTAGTTTGACTTGAATTTCAACATAAGTTTGAACGAAGCAGTTAGTTCAGACTAACCAACCAAACTAACTAGTTTGAACTAAGCTTTGCTTATTTAACCTTTGCTTAGTTTGCACTAAAACATTTTTTAGTTCAAACTAGACAAAGACTACTGTACAGAGGGTTCAAATTAGTTCAAATTAAAGATAGTTCGAATTAAGGCTCCTTAATTCAAACTGATTTGCTACTGTCGACATAGCCTATGAGTCTATGCTGCCAGCCCCAAGGGATATGATTCAGGCCTGTGTATCATGCATGGCAAACAAATGCCTGCAAAACTCCTGTCAGTCAAAACACTTGCAAAAGAAATCAGTGACTTCCCAACATACTGCACTCCCTGAGAAATAAATAATTTAAAAAGCAACATAGAAGCTGCTTAGAATCCAATAAAATACGTTAACCTATTTTGGTCTACTGCAGCCATGCAACAATGGCCCTTTGCACTTCCAAGAGGATCACTTCTTGGCCCTCATTGGTGACAGACCCACTTAATGAGGAAAGAGTCAATGACGTTTTCCCTCACTGGTGTCACACAGCTGAACAAAGGTCTCCTGAATCCAGCCAAATAGCTGTATTCTGTTTCAAACTAAGTTCTAGTTTATACTTGAGGGCTTTCTGGTGGCAGTCAACTGCCAGTTATGCAAGGAATGTAAAATTTCTTGCATAACTGGAAGTGATTTTGTAAGCTACCAGTACACATCTTGGAAAATCTGACCACAAATCCCTTACACTCAGCTTTCCCCTACACTCCGAGGCCCGCAAGACTTCTGGTGCCAACTTCTGGGAGGGGCACAGCAAGTTCAGACTCACTGCAAATTGCTTCCAGAAAGCTAAGCTGACAGCAGTGAATTTACCACCATCAGTCTAGACATATCCTAAGTCTATGGCTATTTCTAGTATGACTGAGATGACTGTGCCAACATTAGTTCTTCAGCCAAACAGTAGCCAGAATTTGGGGCCTTGCTGGTTGGTTTCCATTTGAATGAGAAATTGGTGACATAGGGTTAAGGTATTTTGTTAGCATAAAAAACAAGGTCCTTGTGACCAAGGACCTCTTGGTACCAACTGGCAGAGGGCACAGGGGTGTCCAGGGTTTCACAGGGCTCTCCTGGGTCACAGCTATATAATGGTACATTGAAGGGTGGCAAGTGAGGTCTCTCTGAGGAGCCAGTAGTCCACTGGTTGTCATAATCTCTGCAAAACATACATACAGGTAATAATTAAGTTCTGTATCTGCGCAGAAAATCAGATTCTTACAAATTTAGGAGTGGAGCTGTCACGGGATGCATGCTTGTATACCCCAGGGCATGATCTATGTAGCTTTTCTGTTCAGTTTTGCAATGTAATTGTGTGATTTGATGCCAAATATGCCAGAGCAGGTTTCTTTACAAATATGGTATCATTTCCTACAGCAACATGTGTGCACACAGAGCTGAAGCATGTTACATAGCACAGACCCTCAGAACTATCTCTAGTACAGAGGCTGGACAATTACATGACAAAGGGAATGCAAATACCCTCCCTGAGTCCCTGGCTCAGGTAGAAGAAAAGAGACTCACAGGACAGCACAGAAATGGAGAGTTTGAGGCAGTGTTACTTGGTAGCTCTGTGCTCTTGGAGAATCAGGGCATAGTATCCAGCCACTGAGACTCACCCCCCCCCAACACCTTCAGCCTCAGCTTGAACCAGAAACCAAAAGCAATGAAAGGCAGTGGGAGACACACCTAAAGCCCCTTTGAACAAGGTGCTGGAATTAGGCCAACTCCTCTAGCCTCATCTACATGGAAGCTGTGAACCATTAGCACACTGAATGGACAGCAGAAACTTTATTTGCATCCAGGATGGAACCAGAATTAGCACACTGAATGGAGAACCAAGCTCCAAGGCAGGAGTCACACTGAACTCTTGGATTGGCAAAGCAGAGAAGCACTGCATGATAGGGGGTCCCTGCTCCTGAGACAAATGAACTCATGCCTGCACACACCCAGCCCAGCAGTTATCAGACCAATTCTAGTCAGTAGATCTTCAATTGATATCCAACATACTGAATCTGACTGATTGCATTGTAAGCTCCCTCAAGGAATGCCGCCCATCACCAGGAATGATCAGCTCCTATTGTCCACCTAAACAAAACACCTC
The DNA here is from genome assembly GCA_007922195.1 of Podocnemis expansa. NCBI lineage: Eukaryota > Metazoa > Chordata > Testudines > Podocnemididae > Podocnemis > Podocnemis expansa. The sequence goes on from ML683091.1 coordinate 15,547, forward strand.
TGGTATACTGTCTGAAGTCATTATTTACCCCCAAACAAACCTAGTGTTCTGCCTTAAACCATTGTTTCTTTCCTACAAAAATCCCTACCCAAGTTAGTTAGGGGGGTTAGTTCTGAATCTGTTCTGATGCCTGGACCTACAAGCTGCCTCGGGTCCACTGGGGCTTCACTTTCTCCCTGCTGATCATGGTGGAGGTCCTGCCTGTCGCCAGCACTCCAGACCCTAAGCCGAATAGCTTGGTTCCTGGGGACCTTTGAGCTGCACTAAGTGGTGAAACAACTCCCTCCCCCAACACCTCCTTGCTTCTCTCTTTTTTTTTCCTCTTAGTCCAGCTATAACTCTCTAAGCCTGATCTTTTGTAATCCACTTGGGCTAGCTTTCCCCAGTACTATAGTTGAAACTGGGTAATACTGTAACTGTTTTATCATTTTCCTCTTTTGTATGGTTATCAATATTGTGAATCTTTGGGCATTTTTCTTTCCTTTTATTATTATTCATAAGTTTCATGTACCTGGCAATAAAGAAACTTTCCTAATCAAGCTGGCTGCCAGACTTCCTCAGTATTGCTCTGCAGCAATGCTCCTTTTACCTAGCCAAAGATCCCTGTGATGCCCAATTCCCTGTAAGGTTTGCTCATTAAGGGGTTACCAGCGTGCTGAACTTGTGGCATATAAGGGTGACAGCTGAAAGTGCTGCTTTGACCCAGCCAGTGGAGTCCACGGGCATATAAGGGTAGCAGCTGAGAAGTGCTGTTTTAACCCAGCCTGCTCAGATGCATACTCCAGTCTAGTCTGGTGCGGTATAGGGGCACATGAAGGTAGCAGCAGAGAAGTGCTGTGTAACCCTGCCTGCTGAGTTCAAGGACACATAAGGGGTCACCTGAGAGCACCGATAGACCCGATCCACTCAGTCGCCCTTAGAAACCTAGTCTTGAGAAATTTAGGTCCTGCAAGGGTGGTTCCATTGAGAGGGATTTACAGAAGGGAGAAATAAGTTCCTCAGAGACACAAGTGACACAAGCAGTACACTAACAGAATTGAAGCCCACCCCCCACCCCGCCTCGTTGATAGACAAAGCTGATAACAGCGGCCTGGAAACAAAGAGAGACATTTTGAAGGGCTCAGGGCTCTTTGTCTAGGAAAACTTCATCTTGAAACATCTACAATAAGTATTGGGCCCTGCCTTGAAAGAGGCAGAGACCAGCTATAAATTATCACAGCTGGACTTGAGGGGTGAGATTAGAATATTTGTAATAGTTTTATTAGATCAGTATGCGTGTCTTATCTTTTATTTTCTTGTGGTGGCTTCTGGCTCATTTATATTGTGATTCCACCTGGACTGGCCATTTTCTCAATTAAAATTTCAGTCTGACCAATAAACTGGCAGTTGTTCTATCTAAAGCTGTATGGACTTTAGAGGGTGTGAATGCAGAGGGCTAGGCATAATCCATTTCTTTGTTAAATGGATGAACTTGAGACCAGAGTGATTGGGAGTGGGTCCCAGTCCCTGTAAGACAGTAGCTCCTGGTGTGAACCGGGGTTCGGAGTGCTTGCTTGGGGACCAGCCCCCATGTAGCCAGAGAGCATACACCTATTGCTTGGGACCAATTGCACGCCAGAGGCTGGAGTGGACTGACTCAGGAGTGAGTGGTCACTTGGCAAAGTGGATGAATTGGGGTTCAGGAGTGGGAATCGGGGGGGGTCACAGAGGTACACAAGAATGGCTCTGTGGAGCAGCCTGTCACAGGAGCAGGTCACCTGGAGGAAACATACCTCAGAGTTGTTCTTTTCAGGCAGCAGGTAGCAGCAGGGGCATAGATACAGAAGGGCCTTGAAAGGCAGGGCCTCCCCATTTTGAATGCAGGCCCACCCAAGCTCCACTTAGATGCCGACTGTGATGCTGTCTGGGTCTAGGGGACTGTGTATGATTATTTTTCATATTGATATTTCATAGTTGCAATAATCCATATGGGATATGCTATGTTTGGTGTCAATAGAAAGGTTGTAATATGCTAGGAATGGTTATATGATTTATATGTAGGTATCATATTTATATTAGAATCTAGGAATCTTATTTGTCGCATGTGTGTTCCAAGTTGGTTGAGCTGAGGCAATTCCAGACTGGGCCTCTGCAAACTATTGTCCTGCAAATGGCCCATCAGGAGGTGACTCCCAGCTACAGTGGGCCCAAGAGGAAACCTGTTTGACCAGTTACCCAGACTGACCATGTGGCCCACCTCCATTTGGCTCTGGCAAGGACTCTGAGATAAAAGGCCATTGCCAAGTCTCCATTTTGTCTTTAGTCTCTAGTCTCCAGTCTATCTGCAACCAATACCCCCCTCTGGAACTATTCTCCTGGGACTGAACAAAGGACTGAGACCCACCCAGCTGCTGCTGCTGGTTCTGGGTGCACACCAGAGGAGTGGGACTAATCTGCAAACTACAAGATCTTCAAGGATTTGTTTTCTATGGACTCTAAATCATTTGTATGTATGTGATTCACTTTGACCCTTTACCATCTCTCATGTGTAGCTTGTTTGCCTTTTTATATGAAACCTTTAGTTGTAGTTACTAACGGATTGGCTGGCAGCGTGGTGTTCTGGGTAGGATTCAAGCCTATATTGTTCTGGGTGATGTGGCCAGGTCTTTTGGGTCAGGAGAACCTATTTCATAAAGCGATCCAGTGGCCAGAGGGGACCTTAGGAAATGATGTGCAGTAAGGGGGCTGCTGCTATTTTGTTATGCTCAGTGATGACCAGAGTAGGGGAATCAGGAGCATGTTTTGTTACTGACTAGGAGACTGGTTTAAGTACAACCCATCAGTGGTCTGGGGGTTTGACCCCTAGTTTTGCAGCTTGTCTTTACTTTGTCACATTCAGAAGGTTATCCCAGGAGGCCTGGGTCACACCTACCAAGCTTTCTCCACCAGTGGCTTGCTGCTTGACTTCCTGAAAGCCCTGCTTTTGGTCACATGGCACTTAAAGACTAACAAATTTATTTATTGCATGAGCTTTTGTGGGAGAAAATACCACTTCATCAGATGCTTTTCAGCTAGCCTACCCCTGTCAGCTAAAGGCACTGCCAGAAAATCAGGCCAGGCTACACCCTTGGGTAGCAGAGACTTATCTCGGTATCTTGTGAATTATGTATTGTGTGCTCACACTGCACGTCTACTTGCATACTAAGCCTGATGCTAATCCAAAGCTTGTGAAAGCAACGGAGAGAAAAACAAGAGGAAAAAGTAATCAGTAGAGCGTGTTCTCCTTATTAAAAAGATTAAAGGCCTGTCCTGATATCTCAAGGGTTACCAAGAGACACCCTGCTTCTTTCACCAAGATGGTAAGCTGATAGGGTGACTTCTCTCGTTAATGGGGAGATCACAACCAAGCCTGACTGTAAAGCATTGCAAGAATCTTGGTTGCACATTGCTGTATGCCATGGAAGTATCTAGTTATGTCAGGCTAGGCTCTAGATGGCAGGTGATGATTTTATGTGCAACTATCTGTTTCCAGTACTTCTCCTTGTTCTTTGCTCTTTCTTAAATAAACTTCTCCTGTTCTCATCATGTCTAAGGGCTGTGTGTGCTGCAGAGCTGCTATCTGAGATTGAGCTGGGGACAGTGGCTGTTTCTTTGGAAGCAGTAAATCTGTGAATGTTGCATGTATCCACTGGACCAGGGGCTGGACACTCCAAGGAGATGCTCAGAGGGTTCAGGGGTGGGAACCTGCTTGTTGTTATCCTCCAAAGGAAGAGGAGGATGTGCATAGGCCCAGACAGCAGTGCTTGCTGAGCATAGACAATGCTCAGAGTCCATACTCTTGCAAAGGTGTTGGAGAGCAGGGGTGGGGTCAGGTGCCCTCCTTGCTTGGGAAAACAAACAAAGGTGGGGGAGGAGGGAGGCATGTCAGGGGCTGGCTGGCTGGAAAAGTTGGTCCCCTCTGAGGGGTCCCCAGGAGCAGAACCGAGGAAGGGGCTCTGGAGTCCCCAAATGCTCATGGCTTTAACTTTCTGGTTCTTGCATGGACAAAGTTTGTTCTAGACTGGGCTCCTAAAGACAACTGAACCCTTCTGACATCCTGAGCAGTACGGGATGATAGTGTAATGAACATTCAAAAGGCTGATGGCACAATGGAACTTCATATAGAACTGTTGGGCGATCATGTGGCCAGAACTGCCTCTATAAAATTCCCAGTACAGACAGGGCTGGCTGAAGGTGGTATGGCACCCCAAGCCAGCTTTTGCTTTAGCACCCCCCCCAGCGGGGGCAGAACCCGGCCTTCGCTCTGGGCCTGCTTCGCCCTGGGGGTGGGAAGGGTCAGCCCAGAGGCGGGGTGAGAGAGCGAAGCCCAATGCCTGGATCATCCTCGAGTCACTGGCTCAGAGTAGAGAGGGGAGGAGCATGAGTGCTGGGTCTGGTTTCTCGGCCACCCTTAAGCCAGCAGTTGTCAAACTTTTTTCCCATGGGGCCTAGCTCCTGACCCCTCTGCCACGTAGTGACCCTCCACTGAAAAAACCGGCCACTTCCAGAAAATTGAACATTGACCATGGCTGCAGTTGTGGGGGCGGGGGTAGTTGGAGGGCAATCCCTCATGGCTTTCATTCTTTCTCTTGAGGCTTCTATTGCATCTCTGAAATTTACACATCTAATTTGAGATCACCTACATGAAATATAAAGAGGGTGATCCCACATGCCATCCTCCTGTCTCAAATCAGGAAGTATCTCAGGTCTCTCAAATTGCATGTAATAGCCTGGAGTGTGTGGGAGGGAGCTCCTTGCAAGGGGGCAGGGTGTGACTGGGTGGAGAAATGAGATGGAAGTGCTGAGATAGAGGAAGGAGAAGAGAGCCAGTGCCAGACAGGAAAGAAAGGTCCTGGAAAACCCTGTCTGCTGCTGAGCCAAATTTCTCCAAGTCCTGCTCCCTTCTCCACTGCCAAATCCCAGGAACTGAAGCAGCCTCTCTGGGTTCCACTTGCACCTCTGCACATCACCTGCTCCCTGAGCCTGCACGAGTTTCCATGAACACACAATTGTCCACAGTATTGTGATTGAAGGGGTGCTAGCCCTCTCTGCTTGGTCTGGTGAACCCTGTCACTGTCAGTGTGCATAAGGCAGCAACACAATAGGGCTATCCACTCCCCTTTGGATTGGAACCTTGTTATAAATTCTTCTTCCAGCAGATATATCACCGAGTCAGATTTTATTCTGTTACTTAGGCTTTCTAATTGTACAAAAAATACCATACTTTCTAACACAGGTTCCTACAAGAACAGTTTACTTTTCTCTTCCCTTTTTAATTACCAGTAAAAAAATCTCTGGAAGGAATTTTTATTAAAATCTACAAGTTATATTTTTTGTTGCAAGCAAGGAGATTCTCAACTCACTGAAAAAAGAGGCAAATCCTAATTTGCAAAAATAACTGCATTCCCCATATCCCAGAAATGGTGGAATAACGGGGTGTTCACAGTTTTTTTTCTTTTCTTTATTGGGGCTTTTGATAAAAAACACAAAGGTTGCTTGCCAGGGACCTCAGTCCTTTTCATAGGAATGAGAGAAGCCCAAAGAGACACTGACTGAGAGAGGAGGCATAGAGGTTGTTTGAACAACTAGAACCTCATTGTTAATCCCAAATACAAAACCTTTGTTGCAATGCTCTCTACAGAAAGCTGATATTGTGTTACAACAGGCTGCAAGAACACTGCCTTGAGCAACTTTCACACCAAAGCCACTCCTCTCTCTGGCCTCATGGTACAGCCTGCCCTGAGTACAGGCAACTAGAGAGTTCAAGCATCAGCACTGGGATAGGAACCAAATGAGCAAGGAAAACAAACGATCCTGGTGTGCCTACATCCAACATCCCAGGGTGACACAGGTGAGGAAATGTGATAGTGTGAGATGAGAATGTGGTAGCTTGGTGCTGGTGTTTTATACAGCTCAATGTGCTTGTATAAGAAGCTGGTACTTTATTAAAAGACTTGGATATGGCTTCCCCATTCCTCCTTTTTTCCCTGGAATTCACATAGTAACATATTGTGCAATCAAATAATTTCATTGACAAAATAATGTGTTAGAATAACAAATATTGCCTTGAAAAGCCATTGGAGGCACCCCAGCTGCCTCTCCACAAATAGCTATTTTAAAAGTGCAGAAAAGTACACATGTAAAGGTGTGCAAAATGATGTCATTATCTAAAATGCAAGCATTCCAGTGGAAGTGGATGTCAGAAGTATACTTGTTCTAGCAGAGGTGGCTTTTGGGGTAGGCAAAGCAGGCACCCACCTAGGGCCCCTGAGCAGCAAGGGGCCCCTTTGCTTACTCCAAAACCCGTGTCTCTCTCCCACCATACAGAACACAGGGCTGGGGCCAGGGCCAATGCCAGAGCAGGGCAGGGCTCTGTGGGGAGGCAACACCAGGCCAATCAGGCTGTGGGAGCCCTTGTGTTGGGGTGGAGGGTGTGGGGCAGAGCACACTGTCCCAGACTTTATTAAGTCAACTTTAAATGGGTCTCCTGCCTTAAGTCGACTTTGTAAAGTCAACTTAGATGGCTCTCCTGTGAGATTTTCTCCCACGAAAGCTCATGCAAAAAATAAATCTGTTAGTCTTTAAGTGCCACAGGACTCCTTGGGGTTTTTTTTTTCCTCTCCTGCCTTAAGTCAATTTTATTAAGTAAACTTCTAATGTCCACATTTTGTTAAGTGGACTTAATAAAGTCAACTTAACCCTTAAAGTTTTCTTTAAGGGTGGGAGGTATTAAGTCAACTTAAGCAGTTGCTTAGGTTGACTTAATGAACTCCAGATGTAGCCAGGGAGTAGCTTAAGTCAATTAAAGCCTGGTTTTTGCTGACTTAATCCTCCAGTGTAGACATAGCCATAGAATCTAAGATCAGAACGGACCAGTATGGTCATCTAGTCTGACCTCCTGCACAATGCAGGCCACAGAACCTCACCTACCAACTCCTGCAATAAACCTCTAAGTCATTAAAGTCCTCAAATCATGATTTCAAGACTTTAAGATACAGAGAATCCACCAGCATATGAGCCATGCCCCAAGCTACAAAGGAAGGTGAAAAATCCCCAGAGCCCTTCTGTGACACTGTCTGGGTCTAGGGGATTGTTTGTGATTATTTTTTCATATGTGCAATAATCCATATGTGATATACCATGTTTGGTATCAAAGAAGAGCTGTAATCTGCTAGGAATGATTATATGATTTATATGTAGGTATCATATTTGTATTAGGACCTAGGAATCTCATTTGTTTTGCGTCTGTTCCAAGTTGTATGAGCTGAGGCAATCCCAGACTGGGCATCTGCAAACTATTGGTTGGTTACTTACTAGTAACTGTCCCGCTTCAAGATGGGCTGCTCACATGCATTCAGTTCCAGGTGTCTACGGGCTGCAGTGCACGGTAGCTCAGAAAGTCTTTAGCATTAGCCTGTCAGGTCCGGGTGCACGGCCAATGCCTCCGCCACGCCGCCACCGCAACAATATAGGTGACCGTGACCCTGACCCTCACAGTCCCATATACCTTTGCCAATTCTATTAGTGGGGATGGTGGGAGGGGCCTGAATGTATGTGAGCAGCCCATCTCAAAGAAGGACGATTACTGGTGAGTAACCAACCATCTTCCTTCGAGCGCTGCTCACATCATTCAGTTACTGGTGACTGCTAGCTGTACCTGAGGTTGGTGGGAGTTACAGTCTACCCACACAGAGCACAGCTCTGCCCAAAGTGGCATCGTCTCTAGCCTGTTGGGCAATGGCATAGTGCATCGTGAAGGTATGTGTCAACGACCACATAGCAGCCCTGCAGATCTCTTGGATCGGGACCTTGGTGAGGAAGGCCATGGAAGACACCTGGGCTCTGGTAGAGTGGGCTCTCACAGTGCCTGGAGAGGCATGCTTGACCTTCCGTAGCAGTCTTTGATGCAGTTTATAATCCATTTGGGGATGCACTGAGAAGACACTGGTGAGCCTCTCATGCATTTGGCAACCACCACAAACAATTGGTAGGTCTTATGAAACGATCGTGTGCACTGAATATAAATTAAGAGGGCTCTCCTCACATCCAAGGTGTTCCACTGTCTCTGGTCTTCTGTTACCTGGGGGTCGGGGTAGAAAACCGGCAAGCAAATTTCTTGATTCATGTGGAAGGGAGTGGCCACCTTGAGCAGGAAGGAAGAATGGTGACGGAGGACCACCTTGTCTGGAAAGAATGTTGTATATAGGGGTTCGGAGCAAAGAGCACAACTCTGAAACCCTTCTAGCCGAGGTGATCACTACCAGGAAGGCCACCTTCCAAGACAACACCAGCAAAGTGGCTGAATCCAAGGGTTCATAGGGCGGCTCTGTCAAAGTCAGTAGCACAACATTCAGATCCCACTGAGGGATGGGCTTACGAGGGTGGGGAAAGGGCTTTTCCACCCCTTTCAGAACCCTGTGAGAAATGGAGTGTGGAAATACTGGCACGCCATCAACTCTTTGGTGGAAGGCCGAAATTGCCGCTAAGTGGACTCTTAGTGAGGACAGGGATAGGCCTTTTACTCTTAGGTCTAGGAGACGGTCCAGAGTTGTACGGATTGGTGCGGAAATAGGGTCTATGTCTTTATTATGGCACCAAGTGGTGAAGCGCTTCCATTTTGCCATGTAGGTGGAACTGGTGGAGGTTTTCTACTACCAGCCAGGACCTTCTTAACCCTATCCAAGCAGCACCTCTCTTGCTCACTGAGCTGGGTGCCGAAGGTGCTCTGAGTCCTGTGTCAGGAGATCTCCCACTGAGGGAGGTGGAGCAGGGTCCTTATGGACATGTCCTGCAGGAGCGGGAACCAGTGTTGTCTGGGACAGTCCAGAGCTACCAGAATGATGTGTGCTCCGTCCGCAAGGACCTTCAGTAGCACTCTGTGGATCGGGGGAATTGGCGGGAAGGCGTACATCAGGGCCCCCGACCAACTGAGGAGGAAGGCATCGTTGAGACAACCCTCCTCCTAACCCCCAAGGGAACAAAAATTGAGGACATTTGTGATTTTGTTCTGTGGCAAACAGGTCCACCTGGGGGGGGGGGGTTCCCATCTGTTTATCAACAGGGAGAATACCTCACTGTGAAGGGACCACTCGTTATTCTCTAGGGGTTTTCTGTTGAGTGAGTCCACTAGGTCGTTGTCTACCCCAGGCGGGTGGGAGGCAATCAGCGGAAAGTGGTGATCTATCACTAAGTCCCAAAGCTTGCATGCCTCCTTGCATAGGGCCGAGGAGTGACCCCCCCCCCCTTGCTGGTTGGTATAAAACATGGCCATTGTCTTGTCTGTGAGGACCTGGACCATTCTGCTACAGTTGTTGTAGAGGAAGGTTGTGCAGGCCAATCTGATGGCCCAAAGCTCCTTCACGTTTATGTGGATGAGTTTGTCCTCGGGGCTCCAAACACCCTGTGTGGAGAGGCCCCCGGATAGGTGGGCTACCCAACCTGAGTCCGAAGCATCCATTATCAGGGTCACTGAGGGCTTGGGCGCCCTGAATGGAATACCCCCATTGTAAAGAGGGGGGCCCTCCAAATTTGGAGAGACTCCAGGGTGTACTGGGGGACCGAGAGTACCTTATCCAGGCGGTCTCTCCATGGCTGTAACCTCATGGCAAACCAGAGCTGGAAGGGTCTCATCCTCAGGCGTGCTGTTCGAATTACCAAGGTGGAGCCTCCATGTGACCCAGAAGCTGCATGCACCGGCACACTGTGGTTAGACCTGGCGCTTGCAGTTCCATGATGATGGTGCAAATGGATGTAAATCTTGACAGGGGCAAAGACGCCATGCCTTGTCAAGTGTTTAGTTGTGCCCCGATGAATCGTATGTCCTGCGTGAGGCAGAGCTTTGACTTCCCTGTGTTTATGCAGAAGCCAAGAAACCGGCAAAGTTTCACTACCAGGTCAACGTGATGTTGCACTTGGTGACTTGACTTGCCCCCTATAAGCCAATTGTCTAGGTAGGGGTAGATTCTTAGGAAAGCTGTGACCGGTGCCGTGCATTTTGTGAACACCCTGGGAGCTAGCAATAGCCCAAATGGGAGAGCGGTGAACTGCTAGTGGTTCCGTGCCACCACAAACCTGAGGAAGTGTCTGTGGTTGAGGCAGATGGCTATGTGAAAGTAAGCATCCTTTAGGTCGAGGGATGCAAACCAGTCTCCTGGGGACAGGGAGGGGACAATCTGGGGCAGGGAAACCATGCGGAACTTTATTCTCTTTATGTACTTGTTTAGCGCTCTGAGGTCTAGAATAGACCGTAGGTCCCCCTTGGGTTTGGGGACCAAGAAGTAGCGGGAGAAGAACCCTTTGCCTCGCTCTCATTTGGGAACTTTTTCTATGGCCCTGAGGGAGAGGAGTTTTGGCATTTGGCCTCAAGCCTGCTTAACAGTTCCTGGTTCTCCAATGTTGCATGAGGGGGTCGGTTTCCTGTCCCAAGGGATTGAAAGGAACTGAATATGGTATGCTCGTGCCATTGTGTCGAGAACCCACTGGTCTGATGTAACACAGGTCCACTGGGGGGCAAAGTGGTGCAGGCAGTGGGGGAAAAACAGGGGCCCTGGAGCACAGCCCTCGAGGGGACCATCAAAAACACTGTTTATGGCCAGATGAGTGGTCAGCTCCCTGCCCCACGCCTTCCAGACTGTGAGGTGCTGAGCTTTCCCCCTTTACCTGAGCAGTTCTTGTCCTTATCCAGGTCCCCAAGATGGCACTGGAGAAACTGGAGGGATCTCAGGAACTGGTTTTGCAGTTGAAGCTGCTGCTTTAGCTTCTGTAGCTGCTTCTAGAGCTGTTGATGTGGTCTCGTCGAGCGCCTGCTGGGTTGCAGAGTGTATATCCCCAGGGATCAAAGCGTAGCCCTCGAGTCTTTCATACCGTGCAGCTTCTTGTCCATGGATAGGGCAAAGAGGTCAGGGCCCTCAAAGGGTTGTCTTGAATAATTTGCTGCATCTGTGTGGATAGGCCCGAGCCTTGGAGCCATGACAACTGAGTCATGACGACTGTGGAGGCCATAATGCGGGCGGTCGTATCCACTGCGCCCCAGGTTGCTGCCAGAGCCTCCCTGGATGCCCTCTCCCCCTCCTTGAGCATTGCTTCAAAGTCTCTCAGGTGCGCCTCAGAGATGGCCGTGTGGAGGGGCATCGCTAGTGGGTCCAGGGACCCGGGTCATGGGCCCAGACCCCGCCCCGGCCCCGGTCCTGGCCTGGAGGCTCCACCCCCTGGCCGGTCCCAGGGCTGCATGGCCACAGGCGGCAGGCCCTGCATCCCTGGCGAGGGAGAGGACCACGGCCACAGGCAGCTAGGGGATCCAGGGCCTGCCAGGCAGCCCGCCATCCCCGGATCCCTGGCCGCAGATAGGGCCACCGCCGTCGGCCCGCTGGGCATCAGGCCCCAGATCCCAGAGATCCAGGGCACTGGTGTTGGGATCCGGGGCACGTGCCCCAGCGTACCCAACACCAGCGACGCCCCTGGCTGTGTGAAAGTTTTGCATGGTCTCCCACAAGTTGAAGATGTAGTGTGTCATTAAGGCTGAATCATTGGAAATATGTAGCTGAAGGGCAGCAGAGGAGTAAACCTTCCTCCCCAAGAGGTCGAGCTTCTTTGCCTCTTTGTTCTTGGGTGTGGAGCTTGGCTGGCCCTGTCTCTGCCTTTGGTTTACAGCATCAACAGCCAGGGACCCTGGAGTGGGATGATGAAATAAGAAAGAGAAGCCCTCTGGAGAGGCGTAGTATTTCTTATCCACAACTTTGGACACTGGCAGGATCGATGAAGGCATTTGTCAACGTTCCTGGACAATGCGATATACTCCAGAATGCAAGGGGACTGCCACCCTCGCTGGAGGGGCTCTACAGCATGCATTGAAGAGGGAGTCATCTTCCTCCTGGATTACTCCTAATTTCAATTTTAAGTTCACCGCCATATGGCAGAGGAGGTCCTGTTCGATACAGGGTTCTCCCTCGCAGTCAGTGGACATATCAATTAGGTGCTCATCAGGTGAAGAGGAGGATTGGGCCCACAATCTACTACATTGTGTAGAGTCAGGGTCAGGTTCATCGTCGGAGAAATCAGAGGACTCCGGCAGTGGTGACCAGGCATAATAAGAGTAGACGTCATTGGTTGCTGAGTTCAGCCAGTCAAGGGTCCATTCGTCCTGAGATGATGTCGCTAGAGGCGTAGGTGCCAAGGGGGGAGCAGAGACCTCTCCCTCTATCTGTGGTCTTTTTGACCTCACCAAGCTCAAGAATACAGAGCTCTTGCAAAGCCTCTTCCTCAGGCACTCCACCTGGGGAGGAAGGAAGCGGGCCTCAGAGGATGAGCTGGAAGACCCTCCTCCTGATGTCCAGGAGCCTGATACCACGAGCTCTTCAGAGGAGTGATGGAGTGGAGCTTCTTGCCCCTCTGTACTGGACTGTGGTACCGGTGGACGGTTGGGAGGTGCTGTGTTCGGTCCCGGTGTTGGGCTAGTTGTTGGTACCTGGTTGGAGAATGGCATAGAGCTGCATGCCAGTACTGGTATCGACGTTGACTTGGTTGGCGGTACCAGACCCAGCAGTACGAGGCCTGGAGGTACCGGACCTGGTGGTACCGGGCTTGATGTCGGTACCAAGCTTGATGTCAGTACCATGGGGGGGCAGTACCGGGTCCTGCGGTGCCGATGAAGACCGTGCCGCTTTGGTCCTTTTCTTCATCTTCTGCATCGGAGCCGGGTTTGGGTGCCCATGGTGGGCTGTCAGGGTTGCCTCTGCTGGTACCTTTCTCGGGGTGACGGAGAGGCTACCCGGTGACTTGGTGCTGGGACGGTACCATTGCAGGTCAAGGTTTTGAGCCTGGTACCAATGATCGGTGGTGAGGATCCTGAGCCCGGGCCTATCGGGGGTCCCGCGGAGCGCTCTTTCCAACCGAGTCCTTTGCTTGAAGGACAGGCAAATGGAGCACTCCGCCGTGAGGTGGGACTCACACAGGCAAGCGAGGTATTTCTCGTGCGGGTCATCCATCAGGAAAGCTTTACAGCACCCTAAGCCTGGCTTGAAACCAGTCATCTTGAATTTCACATGAAAGACAGGCACATGTGGTTTGCAAGTTTACGCTGATCTGAAACTGAAGCTGATGGCAGAAAAAGGAACTAGGAGGGTCAGGGTCATGGTCACCTACATAGCCGCGGTCGTGCCATGGAGGGGGCGTTTGCTATGTGCCCTGACCTGACAGGCTAATGCTAAAGACTTTCCGAGCTACCCTGCACTGCGGCACATAGACACCTGCAACTGAATGATGTGAGCAGCGCTTGAAGGAGAATGTCCTGTTAATGGCCCATCAGGAGGGGCTCCCAGCTACAGTGGGCCCAGGAGGAAACCTGTTTGACCAGTTACCCAGACTGACCATGGGGCCCACCTCCATTTGGCTCTGGCAAGGACTCTGAGATAAAAGGTCATTGCCCATTCTCCATTTTTTCTTTAGTCTTCAGTCTGTCGGCAACCAACACACCCGCCCTTTGGAACTATTCTCCTGGGAATGAACAAAGGGCTGAGACCCACCCAGATGCTGCTGCTGCAGCTGGTTGCACACCACAGGAGTGGGATTAATCTGCAAACTACAGGATCTTCAAGGATTTGTTTTCTAAATCATTTGTATGTATGTGATTCACTTTGATCCTTAACATCTCTCATATTTTGTTTTTCTTTTTATATTAAACCTTTAATTGTAGTCACTAAAGGACTGACTAGCAGCGTGGTATTTTGGGTAAGTTCCAAGCCTGTATTGTTCTCGGAGGTGTGGCTGGCCCTTTGGGGTCAGGAGAAACTATTTCCTAAGAGAACCAATGGCTAGAGGGGACCATAGGAACTGATGTGCAGTAAGGGGGCTGTTTCTGTTTTATTATGCTTGGTGATGACTAGAGTGGGGGAATCAGGAGCATGGTCTATGGCTGACTGGAAGACTGGTTTAAGTAACACCCATCAGTGGTTTAGGAGTTTGGCCCCTGGTTTTGCAGCTTGCCCTGATTCTGGTACATTCAGAATGTTATCCCAGGAGGCCCAGGTCACACCTTCTCCATCTGCCGTGAGGGGAAAATTCCTTCCTGACCCCAAATATGGTGATCCTTTAGACCCTGGGCATGTGGGCTAGTCTCCCCAGCCAGTTACCCAAGAATGCTCTTTAATAATTCAGAACCCACCCCATCCAACGTCCCTTCTCAGGGCACTGGCATATTCATCACCAGTAGTCAAAAACTGCTCAATTGCCAAAGCAGGCTGTCCCATCATACCATCCCCTCCAAAAACTTATCAAGCTCAGTTTTGAAGGCAGTTATGGCTTTTGCCCCAGAGCTCCCATTGGAAGGCTATTCCGGAGCTTTACTCCTCTGATGATTAGAAACCTACATCTAATTTCAAGCCTAAATTTTCTGATGGACAGTTTGTATCCATTTGTTCTAGTGTCCCCATTGGTGCTGCACTCAAATCGATCCCCTCCCTCCCTGGCATTTAGCCCTCTGATGTATTTATACAGACCAATCATATCTCCCTTCAGCCAGGGGTTAAAGTATAATTTGGTGGGCCCTGGAACCCCCCCCTCCATGGGTGGGCCTCCCTCCCACACAGTTGGGCCCCCAATACCTGTTTCCAGCACCCACCCCCTGCCCCAATACCCACCCTCAGGCAAACAGCCACACACCTAGACACAGCCATTCCCAGGTACAGTCACAGCCACACACCCAGACACAGCCACAGCCACACACACACACACACACACACACAAAAACCCAGCAGCCCTCCCACCCCCAAAAGCACTTACCTTGGCTGTTTGTATGCTGGCTGACTGGCTGGAAGCTGCATCCAGCCACAAGCTGCTCCACCCTGCAGGGAGGAGATTCACAAATTCCCAGCCTGCCCCAGTTCTCTACTCCTGTGACTGGGCCTCCTGGGATAAACACCTGAATATGCAAAGATCAGGGCAAGCTGCAAAAAGGAGAGCAGAGTCTCCCAGCACTGGTGAGGTACCTGGAGATAAACTCCCTCAACGAGTCACAGACAATGAATCTGATCCCCCACAATGGATATAAAGATGCCACCATAAAATACGCTCAGCCCCCTTTACTGCATTCCAGTCCCTGGTGTTAAATAGAACTTAAAAAAAAAAAAAAAAACCTGAGTGCATTAGCAAAGCTAATTTTTTTTATTACATGAGAGTGCTTATGGGGAGAGCAAGAGCTGGTTTTTGCCCCCCTGACATATTACAGATTTTTTTATTATATTCATAACATGTTTATTTTTGCATATATTAGGGAGGGCAGTAACAAAATTTGGCTGCTTTTTCTTAGCTCAGATTATAAGGTGTTTTTTTTATAGTGGTGTCACACTAGGGCTGAGAAGGCCAAGCCTATCTTGTAAAACAAATGACCCAAATCTAACCTTTAAAGACATATTATAGGAAAATACAATGGTAGTGTAACAATTAGGCTAGGGTTTTGATATGCAGCTCTTTACACCAACATCCCACACAAGGATGGATTACAAGCTATTAGAAGATCCATCCCAGATGATGACACAGCGCAGCTCGTGACTGAACTTTGCGACTTTGTACTCACCCACAACCACTTCAGATTTGAGGATCATTTATATCTCCAAATCAGTGGCACTGCTATGGGCACCCGCATGGCCCCACAATATGCCAACATCTTTATGGGCAACTTAGAACAATGTTTCCTCAAGTGTCATCCCAAGACACCTCTTCTTTACCTGCGCTACATTGATGACATCTTTATCATCTGGACACACGGCAGGGATGCTCTTCAAGATTTTCACAGAGATTTCAATAATTTCCACGACACCATCAAATTGAGCCTGGAACACTCCACACAGGAGATCCACTTTCTTGACACTACAGTGCAAATCAGGGATAGACACATCACCACCACCCTATACCGAAAACCTACTGATTGGTATAGTTACCTACATCTTTCAAGCTTCCATCCTAAACACACCACACGATCCATTGTCTAAGCCAAGCCCTAAGATATAACCGCATCTGCTCTGATCCCTCAGACAGAGACAGACATCTTGAGGATCTCTATCAAGCATTCTTGAAACTACAGTACCCACCTGGGGAAGAAAGAAAACAAACTGACAGAGCTAAACGGGTTCCCCAAAGTCATCTACTACAGGAGAGGCCCAAAAAAGAAAACAACAGAACACCACTAGTCACCACATACAATCCTCAAGTCAGACCTCTGCAAAAGATCATTAAGGACCTACGGCCTATTCTAAAAGATGATCCCTCTCTCTCTGAAGCCTTGGGAGACAGACCTCTCCTTGCTTATAGGCAGCCCCCTAATCTTAAACAGATATTCACCATCAACTACAGATCTAACAACAGGAACATTGAAGCAGGCACACACCCCTGCAAAAAACCATGCTGCCAAGTCTGCCCACATATCTACACAACAGACACCATCATGGGTCCTAATCAAGCCTGCTACTCCATCAAAGGCTCATTTACCTGCTCATCTACTAATGTGGTCTATGCCATCATGTGCAAGAAATGCCCCAACACCTTATATATTGGACAAACAGGACGATCGCTCCATAAGAGACTGAATGAGCACAGAGCTGATATCAGAAATCAAAGAACAAAGAAACCAGTTGCAGAGCACTTCCATCTTCCTAATCACTTGATGATGGATTTGTTAACGACTGTTGTTAGAGATGTAGTTAGGACATCAAGACTTCAAAGAGAAACAGCTGAACTCGAATTAATATGCAAGCTAAATTCTGTGAAAGCAGGACTCAATTGAAACTATGGGTTCTTTTCCCATTACAAAGGGTAATTTGACTTCAGGCTTCCCATGGCTTGAACCTGTAAACTACTCTGATTTGCTGTTACTTTATGACCTGATCCTGTTTTTTACACCCCCTTGCATTTAGTTTCATTCCTTTCTGTAAGTTCACCCATCTTCGAAGCATCTGAGGAAGTGGGATCTTCTCCCACGAAAGCTCATGCAAAAAAATAAATCTGTTAGTCTTAAAGTGCCACACAGCTCCTTGTTGTTTTTTAAGGAAATTTACCTGTGTCCTGTTAGAAGATAGCAAGGTAATGAACTGCTGCCCTGTCTTTCACTTTGGTTCTGTTGAGAGGGGTTGAAAGGGATCATTAACATCTTGATGGACCTTTAATGTACCATTGCAAACTGCCTGTTAATGGTGCTAGTGCAACCAAGTACCAGTGGTGCCCAGGAGGTGAAGGTTTTGCTTCAAAGAACAATATACATCACTCTTCTCCACTTAAGTACCTGGGAACTGCCATCAAAGCCCACCAGAACAAAAGACCTGCAAATGCCCCCCTTGCTACACCATAAAAGGGAGTGAGGAGCATAATCCCTTTGTCTCACATCTGTCCAAGCTTCTCAGAGGAAGGTTGGGCTGCAGGAATGAGATCCCAGCCACCACTGGCCTGGAAACTGCGCTGCTAATTCTCATGGGAGAATTAGAACAAACACTATACCCGAACTATTTGGTTTCTATTCTTTAAAACTTCTAACAACTGAAACTGCAAAACAAGGACTTATCTTCCATTGACTCTAAATCATTTGTATGTATGTGATGCATTTTGACCCTTTAACATCGCTCATATTTTGTCTGTTTTCCTTTTATATCAAACCTTTAGTTGTAGTTACCTAAGGATTGACTATCAGTGTGCTATATTGGGTAAGATCGAAGCCTATATTTTCTGGGTGATGTGGCTGGCCCTCTGGGGTCAGGAGAACCTATTTCTTTTAGAGACCCAGTAACTAGAGGGGACCATAGGATCTGATGTGCAGTAAGAGGGCTGTTTCTGTTTTGTTATGATCGATGATGACCAGAGGGGGGAATCAGAAGCATGTTTTGTTACTGACTGGAAGACTGGTTTAATTACCACCCGTCAATGGTTTGGGGATTTGGTCCCTGGTTTTGCAGCTTGCCCTGATTTTGGCACATTCAGAAGGTTATCCCAGGAGGCCCGGGTCACAGGCAGCAAGGACAAGATATGTTTTGCAAAACACTGGCGAGCAGCTGGTACCAGATAGAACTGACCTTCAAGGTCTATGGCAGCCAGATACACATAAACAGCTTCCATCTTATCAGGGGTCCCTAGCTGCTTCAGACACACACAATCTGCAGCTATTTGTATCAGGGCTCCCTATCTGCATTTTTTTACGCTGGTCCCCAATACAGCCACTAGATCTTTTAAGAAAATAGGTTCTCCTGACTCCAAAGGGTCAGCCACATTACACAGAACAATAAAGGCTTGAATCTTACCCAAAATACCACACTGCCAGCCAATCCTTTAGTAACTACAATTAAAGGTTTAACATAAAAAGAAAAGAAACAAAATGAGAGATGTTAAAGGGTCAAAGTACATCACATACACACAAATGAATTAGAGTCCATAGAAGATGAATCCTTGAAGAATTTGGAGTTTGCAGGTCTTAGGTGTACATCCAGTGCCTAAAAGGGTTTAAGTCCTCATTTCACAGCTTCGGTTGTTAGAAATCCAGTTTTAAGAATAGCGACCAAATAGTTCAGTTGTAGAGTTTGTCCTAATTCTCCCATGAGAATTAGCAGGATGGTTTCCAGGCCAGTGCTGGCTGGGATCTCTTAGTTTTAATTCTCCTTCAAGATCCAGCTCTGTTTGACTCTTCGCCTTTCTCACTTTGTCTGTATATGTTCTGACCTCTAAGAGGTAGCTTTCCTTGCTGATTCCTCCCACCTTCCACTCCTTTGCTTTGCACTTCCTCCTAATCAACTTTCTGAGATTCTTACCCATTCAGATGCTTACTCATCTTCTGCTGCTCTCAGTCTGTTCCTTCCTCTCTGATCACTGCTGCAGGTTTTGCTTGGCCCTTCAGTCCACCCTTTCTGCCTCATGCTGCCGCAGGGCTCTTGTGTGATCACTGGTCACTAGTCATTTGCAGATGTGATTTTATCTTCTCTTGATTGTATTTTATTCTTTTCTTTCTGGGGTGAATCCTTCTTTTTGCTTTCTGGGGATTTGTTTGCATTGTTCTGCCATTATGGTGGTGCTTGAAATTCATCAGGACAGGTGGGCATCAACTGATCCCAATACACACACCCTTCATTCACACATTTTACTCATACATCTAAGTGAAATTACACAGCATACACCAAAACCAAGTTGCATCAAGAATACAAAATGAAGTCCTTTATTTAAACTGGAGTTCCAAATTGACAATATGGAGTCTTATTGGAGACTGTCCACCGTGTCTACCAAACAGAGTTACAGAGCCACTTTAGTTGTGATACTGAAGAACAGATGCACAACATTATCTAACACATACTGTAAAGGTAAATTTAATTCATTATCTATTGGTGCCATCACACACATTTCACTCCTCCCTCCCCCTCTGCTTGCCTGACTTTCAGGCTAAATCACTTTGCCTGTCATGCAGGAAATCATCCTTTAGCCCCTTCTCCCATCCCTGTCTGATGGTGTCTCTCCATGAAGTTTAGTTGTTCACCTTGAACCAGCCAAGGTGGAAATTCCCAGCAAGGGAGGGAAAGTCCACCTTGGCTTTTGTCCATTGAAAAAAATAGAGAGTCCACCTTCTTTTATATTCATGACAAAGCCAGAGGTTTTTATTTTTATCAAGTTATTGTTACATTCTTCTCACACCAGTGCTGGCGCAAAGTGCTGAAACTAGTCTCATCCAGCCCTTTCTGTCACCTGCTGCTGCTTCCATCTGCTCCAGGGTGTTGAAATCAGCTGTTTTCTCCTCCTATTAAACGTTCTTCTGAAGGCTTCTCTTGGGCAGCCTTGTTTTCTCACACCAGCTGGTTTCTACTTCACTGCTTCATGTGAGAGTCTGAGTGTTGGAATCTGGAGCATATATCCAGAGCTTCTTTCTGATTCTGGTGGAAACCTGCAGCTGGTTGGTGAGTTATAGAATCATAGAATCATAGGGTTGGAAGGGACCCCACGAGGTCATTTAGTCCAACCTCCTGCCAGAAAAAGCAAGACCACTCCCATTACATCATCCCAGTCAGGGTTTTGTCCAGCTGGGACTTGAACACCTCCAG
>ML683091.1:36018-57010 GCA_007922195.1 Podocnemis expansa
CCCTGATAAATTCTTCTCTATTTGTGAGCAGCAGATCGAGGGGTGCAGATCTCAACATGGATTATAACATTTTTCCAGTGAATGCCCAGAATTTTTTGTAGGAACTTATTTTAGAAGGCATCTAGTTTTCTGTTTGACATTGTCGTAGATTTCTGGCTCTAACAGCCATGTATTAGTACTGAGATTACATGTGTATTAAAAATTGCCCCAGAGACAAGCTATTGTAGCCTCTTTCTTTATGATTGGGATAGGGAATTTGGGATTTGGATTAGGATTGTCAATAAATTTTGTCAGGGAATTTGTATTCTTCCCCAAATCTGACCACAGAAAATATTATAAAACTAGCTGTAACCCATCAAAAATGACCTCTCCTTGCCTACAGACAGCTCCCCCAACCTTAAGCAGATACTCACCAGCAACTACAGACCTGACAACAGAAATATTAAAGCAAGCACACACCCCTATAACAAACCACACTGCCAACTTTGCCCACATATCTACACAAAAGACATCATCATCGGACCTAACCAGTCCAGCTACTCCATCAAGGACTCAGTCACCTGCTCATCCACCAATGTGACTTATGCCATCATGTGCCAGAAATGCCCCCTGCCTTATATATTGGAGAAACAGGACAGTCTCTGCACAAAAGAATAAATAGACACAAATCTGACTTCAGAAATAACATTCAAAACCAATAGAGGAACACTATTGGACAGCTGTCTGCCAAAGGACAGCTATTACATCTTTGATACCACCTAAAAGACTGCCAAACAAAGGGAGGGGTTTCCTTCTAATGCTCCCTGCAGTGAAAGGGAAAGAGAACAAGGGACACTGTAAAAACAAAAGCCTTATATAATACTTAACATTTCAAATGCTTTAACTGTTTCTCCTTCTCTTTCAAGCACTGATTATATTTAATCTAGCCATGTCAAACAAGAAACTTTTTATGAACTTTTCACCCAGCCCTCATTACGGCCCTACTCATGCACATCTACTGGGAACCCAAGGGCTGGGAATCTCATGTACGAAACTTTGACTTAGAGAAAGGTGGACATGCACTGAGCTTGATGCTCCTGATTCAATCTAAGGGAGCCACACTTGAAGTAAGACTGAATGGCAATAGAAGCAGTTATTAGAGAGTATTGGAGAGACTTTTCTCTGCTAAAGGCACACAGCAGATTGTGCCATTTATTGGCATGACTTGCTTGTTTATGTCTAGTTTTATTTTCAGGTAAAGTTATCTAAAGTAGGAATCCTCTCCTTTATATCTATTGTTTTCTTTTCCTGTTTAGATACCTTTTGATTGATTTGCTAAATAATTTATTCTTGGTGTATTTTACAGGTACTCTTTGCACCATTCTTGTTACCAAAAGCTTTCTCAATAAAACTGTGAGAGCTGGAGATGATCTTAAAAATAGTGTGCAGTTAAATCAAGCATCTTCTTTCATGGCTGCAAGAAGAGATTTTTTGTTTTAATCCTATGTAATACAATTCTCATTTTAAACTCTTTAACATTAAAGCAAATCCTCACTTTTTTAGCAGAAAGTGAAATATGCATGTATAAAATTGTTTCCTTCATTTATTTAAATATGATTATAGGAGCAGGCCTACCAAATTCCACTCACAGGCTATCTTAGTGGAGAAAATCATACAAGACTGAAGGACAAGTTGGTTTTCTCTCTTCTGATTTGCTGCCTTCTTCAAAAACATCCTCCTATTTTTTGTACCATTTTTTCTAGTCTCCCTCTCCCATATCTTTCACCTTTCTGTGACTCACCAGTAGTAGGAGAGAATTTTATGCTTAAGTGCCCTGGAGTAGGTGGCTGGTATTACTGGTAAGTACCATTGCCCCAGAAAATTGCAGGTAGAGATGAATTAGTTCACCCATCTTCAAAGCATCTGAGGAAGTGGGATCTTCTCCCATGAAAGCTCATGCAAAAAATAAATCTGTTATAAATAAATAGTCTTAAAGTGCCACACAACTCCTTGTTGGTTTTTTTTGCTGATCTCTTAAAACCAGCAATACTGTAGAAGTTAATGCCATATACTTCACTCAAGGAATTCCTTTCCCTAACTGTATTCTTCCTGCTAGTGTAGGGCCAGGCTTCAGTAGCCACAATGTAGGGACACAGATAGATAAAATGAATTGAATGTGTTGAACCCTGGGTTTGAGACGTAACTGCGATGAACTGGCGACACCCACCAAGGAGACTGACACCAATTTCCAGTAGAAAAAAATAATTTTAGTGGTCTCATAAAGGCATACAACAAAATAGCAACAAAAAGGACTATGCTGGGGGGGGGGGGGTAAACAGCTACACAGTGAAAAAGACTATGCAAGATACAAGTGGGATAATAAACAACTATGTAATAAAAGGAATATAAAAGGTACAAACGAAAAACCACGCTTATAAATAATGCCTAAATGGGAAAAAACTACACTTATAACCAATGCATAAATGAGGGGAAAAAACTACACTTATAAACAATGTATAAATGTTATTATAGAGAAAAGAAAAAAAGAGGAAAGAAACAAATTGAGAGAGGTAGAATAACTGTATCAGTTTATAATACCTGTCCTAGCACCGTAGTGGAACCCAAAGCGAGGAGGCAAACCAGCTGCAGCATCCCAGTACGTAATCGTTCGGCCGGCAATTTGAGTACATGCAAAGGTCTCGCGGGTGGGAGCTCCCTGTCTCGGTCAAGGGATCAGTCCAACCAGTTCGTTATGTGCCCTTTAGTGTTCGAGGGTGGGAGAACACTCGAGCCAACCAAGGCAGGGGCATAAATAGTGTACTGCACGGCCAGAGTATAAAATAGCCAATTGGAAGTGAGATGCAGGTCAGGACCAAT
Organism: Podocnemis expansa; assembly: GCA_007922195.1. Classification (NCBI taxonomy): domain Eukaryota; kingdom Metazoa; phylum Chordata; order Testudines; family Podocnemididae; genus Podocnemis; species Podocnemis expansa. The sequence goes on from ML683091.1 coordinate 38,875, forward strand.
GATGTAACTGGGACCCCAGACAATGATCCCTTCTTCGTGGTGATAGGGGTGCTGAGAAACTCATCAGGGGGATCAAAACTCACCCTCCCCCCTTGATGACACAAGGCTTGGGAGGTAAAAACTCACCCAGGAAATTGAGGGCCATCAGGGGAGATCGGCGCTTAACATTCTTCCCCTTGAGCCACACAGTCTGGAGACAAGACCCATCAGGGAGATCGATACTTAACATTCCTCCCTGTGAGCTCCATAATCTAGAGGGCTACCTTGAAGGGAGCCAGGGTCCATTATGTCTGCCACCTCCGTTGACAGAAAGTACCTTTAAAGCGTCTGTTAGGTAACGCTGTATCTGTTCTTTAATACCATAACTGAAATAACTAACTCAGTTTAATAGACATTATAACCAATGTCCAACAAAGCTCAATGTTGTGAATTTAGAACTTCCATTTTGTATTCTTGATAAAACTTGTTTTAGGTGCATACTCTGGAATTTCATTTAAATATGTGAACAAGATGTGTGAATGAAGAGTGTGTGTGATGGAATCAGTCAACACCAGGCTGTCCTGATGAAATGCAAGTACTACCTTAACGGCTCGGCGATCCAAACAACTCCCACAAAAGCAAGGATCCACCCCAGAAAGAAAAGAACAAAACACAAGGTGAAAGTCATGTCTGTAAATGGCTGGTGATCAATGATCACACAGGATCCCTGGCCCAGCCTGCCTGTTGGTCACCCAGTCTTGCCACCTCAGCTAGTGAGAGGTGGGGTGGCCCCTGGCCAAGCCTGCCTGCTGCCCCTAAGCCTTGCCTCTGGGCTGGAGGAGTGGACCTCAGCCAGACCTGCCCACTGGCCAGGGTGGGGTAGGGGTTTGATACGGGGCCAGACCTGCCCACCAGCCCACTGGCCTGGGGTTTGAGCCCTGGCCAGACTTTCCTGCTGCCTGGGCTAGGGGGAGGTGACTTCTGGCCTGGGCTTGGTGGGGGGCCACAAACCCTGGCCCCACCTGCTCCCCAGCATCACTGCCTGGACTTGGGAGGTGACCCCTGGCCTAGCCTGCCCCCCTGGGCTTAGGGAGAGGTGAGGATTGACCCCTGACCAGGCCTGTGCCCCTGGCCTTGCAGCCTGGGCTGGGGGGAACCGTGGCCCAGCCGCCCTCCAGCCTCACCACCTGGCCTGGGGGGTATCAATCCTTGGCCTGGCCTGCCTGCCATCCTGGGGTACAAGTGGTGGGAGACTTCTCAGGCTGCCCATTCTCATCTCGCCTGGCCACCAGTGTGAGCCGGGGCCCAGAGGGGCATGATCCCTGATCTACCTGGCCCCCACTAGGCAGAGTCCTGGATCCCCAGAACCCCGTCCCCCTCCAGCCTGGCCACTGGCCTGACCCAAGGCCCAGGTGGGCCTGATCCCTGGCCACCTGCCCCACACTGGCCTGGCGAGACCCAGGGCCCATGGGGAGTCCTGGATCCCCAGGTCCCCACCCCTGCCCTGGCTGCTGGCCTGACCAGGGCAACCAGGTGGGGCAGATGCCCAGCCAACTCGCCCTTGGCTCAGGCTCAGGGTCCCACCAGACTCCCCCCCCAGTACTTACCTGGCTGTGCGTTTCCTGGGCTGGTGCTGCCAGTGTCTGCTGGAGGAGGAAAGGCTTAAACCCCTCTGCCCCCTCCAGCTAACTGCTCAGCTGCAGGCTCCAGGAGGGAGGGCAGCAGGCAGCCCAGCTATTCAGGGCAGAGCAGGGGCTGAGTGAGCCTGTGTCTGCCGGGGAAAAACATTCAGGGCTCGCTTTGGGAGACCAGGGGCCTGTGCTGGTCCCTGGCTTGGGGGGGGGGGGTTGGGCAGTGGTGGAGGGCCTCCCAAAGCACGGGACCCTGGGCAGCTGCCCTGTTCGCCCTACCCTAAGGACGGCTCTGTTGGCCACTCGCACCATCCACTGGTGCCTGCTGTCCACCAGCTACACCCACTGGTCACTCACTCCATCTGCTGCTCCTCTGGTGATTCGACTCAGAAGGAGGGTTTGCCTCTCTCAGTGATTTCAGCTCTTAAACCTCTAGTAGCTGTAAACAGCTTCTTCCATTAAAATAACAAGAAAAGGCCTCATAAGAAGCCCAGCCAAATCTATCATTTGACAACGGGGCCAGAGGGTGAGGCTATGCAAACCCCAACCCCGTCTTTTCTTTTTCAGGCTGAAACAGGCAGCAGGCTCTCGTAAAAGTTCCTTTTCTGCTAAGGGTTGCTTTTACACTTTAACTAATCTAACAGATTTTGAACCATCAAGAAAGTCACATATCACAAAAGATAGTAGTTCATATTTCCCTTCAGTAGAATTACAGATATTGACAGATTTGTGATCAAATAAACTCAAATTCCATCACCCATATTGCCCTGCACCCATAGTACGACTATGCTAATACATTCTTTGTGCTCATGCAAACACAAAACCCATGCAGATTAGTTGCCTCGTCTCCCCAGTAGCTATTAGGCACAGCTTCTAAGCCTGCCTTACTCATAAAATGGACCAAGTCCAGAATCTTAGAACACAGGGCAAACCTAAAACAGGAGACACTTTCAGTATTGCCAGTCACATGAGGTGAACGCTCCTGGGTCAAATCCCCTGTTGTTCGCTGACTTGCGTGTGCTTTTTCTTTCTGTGTCTGTCCAGTTCTGTGCAGGCAGCTGGTTCAGCAGACCTCAGCACTGCCACTCACTGCTAAGCAGGAACGTTGCTGGCCCCAGAAAAGATCTGGGGCACGGGCCCAGACCACAACCCCTTGGCCATGGCCCAATAATTCATTGGACTCCTGCCATCTCCAGCTTGTCCCCAGATCCCTGGCTGGTTTCAGGGCCAGGAGAGGCAGGTGCTGCTGCAGGTTTCCCAGTCTCAATGCCCAGCTGGGGCCAGGCCAGGGCCGGGAGAGGTGGGTGCTGTGGAAGGCGCGCTGGGCAGGGTCCCCAGTCTGGGATGGGGCCCACCCAGACACTCAGGGCACCGGCGCTGAGACTCAAGGCACATGCCCTGTGTGCCAGGTGCCAGTGATGCCCTTGCTGCTAAGTGCTGAAAGATGGAAGGTTATTGCTATAATACAGCTGTGCCAGCTGCCCAGTGCTTCTGCTGGGGAGCAGACCAGGCAACCTGCTCATTCAGCAGACTTCAGTGTTACTCACAAAGGAAAGACCCTAGTCATAGTTTAGTGACAAAGGTACTCAGCCTGGTTTACTTGCTGTCAAAACACAGTTCTAGTGCCCTGGCTTCATTGGGACAGGTACACTTACAGGTGCCCCATGACAAGGAACAGCTCAGTCAGCCATGGGATCTTCTGCTCTCCTTTCAGCCAAACAAGAATTAAGGTGAAGTATGCTGACATTTATAGGCTAAAAACAAACAAATAGAATACACACCTTACCTGTTCCACAATATCTGTTAATTGCTTCCTTCTTCCTGATATCTTGCATGCAACAGCTTATTTATTATTTAATCAAACCATCTTATCTTGCACTAATCAGGGAGCATCTGTACTAACAAGATATATTTATGTATCGAGTGCCTAGTACAGTAGCAACAATTCTGCCAAGTTCACGTACTGGACAGTGAACTTGTAAACATCAACTTTGACCCATGACCTGACTTAGGTTCACAGTCTTTTGCTGAGATGTCAGATCTTACACGAACCTCAGTGTCCAGACTCTATCATAGAATCAGAAGACGAGGGGTGGAGGAGACCTTAGGAGGTCACCTCGTCCAACCTGCTGCTCAAAGCAAGACAAACCCCAACTAAATTATCCCAGCCAAGCCTTTGTCAAGCTGGCCTTACAAAGCCCTAGGGATGGTGATTCCACACTACCCTGCATAACCCACTCCAGTGCTTCACCAACCTCCTAGGGAAAAAGTCTTTCCCTAACATCCAACCTAGACCTTCCCCACTGCAAATTGAGACCATTGCTTCTTGTTCTGTTACTTGCCACCACCGAGAACAGCTGAGCTCCATCCTCCTTGGAACCCCATTTAGGTAGCTGAAGGCTGCTGTCAAATCCTCCCTCAGTTTTCTCTCCTACATGCCAAATAAGCCTTGTTCCCTCAGAGTCTCCTCATCAGTCGTGTGCTCCAGCCCCCTCACCATTTTTGGTGCCCTCCACTGGACCCTCTTCAATCTGTCCACATCCTTCCTGTAGCAGAGGGACCAAAACTGGACACAATTCTCCACATGTGGTCTAACTAGTGCTGAATAGACGGTCATAATCACATCCCTCTATCCGCTGGCCATGCTCCTACTAATGCAGCCTGACTTGCTGTTAGCTTTTTTGCAACAAGGACACACTGCTGAGTCCTTTCCAGTTTCTTGTCCACTGTAACCCCCAGGTCCTTTTCTGCAGAACTATTGCCTGGCCAGTCAGACCCCAGTCTGTACCACTACATTGAATTTTTCCATCCTCGTGCAGGACTCTGCACGTGTCCTTGTTGAACCTCATCAGATATTTTCGGCCCAATCCTCTAATTTGTTTAAGTCATTCGGCATCCTGTCCCCACCTTCCTGCATATTTGCTGTTCTACCCAGTTTAGTGTCACCTAAGAACTTGCTGAGGGTGCATCCATCACATCCTCCAGATCATTAATGAAGATATTGAATCAAATCAGTCGCAACACTGACTACTGTGGTACTCCACTTCTCACCAGCTGCCAACTAGACATCAAGCAGTTGATCATACCCATTGAGTCCAATGATCTAGCCAGCTTTCTGTTCACGTTATAGTCTATTCATCCACCTAACATTTCTTTAACTTGCTGATAAAAATATTCTGGGAGGACCATACCAAAAGTATGCTAAGATCAAGGTATAGCACATTCAGTGTTATTAGTAGACAGTGCAATGTTAGGTCAGCAGACTTTGATGTGACGTATAAAGAAAGGCCATAGGCATGATTTAGAGGTGAAGGCGCTGCCCTGGAAAGTTTACTGTCAGCTTATCACAGTACTAGCACCTTCGATCACTGTCTACAGTTACACTAACACACTATGCTTGTCAAAGTGGGGTCAGCTCAGTCAGCAGTGGGACTTCCTTCTGCCCCCTAGTCTAGACGAGGCATTAAAGCAAAGATTCATAGTATTTATAGGCCAAGGCAAACAGCTGGGATATACAACCTACACAGCACCTTCCATATTTTAGGACAGGGGTCGGCAACCTTTGCTGACCACTGTGCCAGTCCTTGCTCCTTGACCTTCAGCTGGTGCCAGTGACCCCCTGCCCCCTGCTGAAAAAATGTAGCAGCTGCCTGAAAACTCAGCAGTGGTCACAGCTGGAGTGGGAGTGCTTCCCAAGCATGCCATAGAAAGAAGTCTCCCAGAATGTTTCATCTTGGCGGTGTGCCTGAGGACAGGGCTCCCCAGGCATGCCACAAAAAAAGTGGCTTCTTTCAGGGGTTTCCAGGCATGCTGCAGAAAGAAACTGCCCACAGTGGCTCCTTTGGGGAGCATCACACTACAGAGAGGAGCCACTCTGGGCAGTTTTTTCTCTGTCACATGGAGGCATAGACATGGGGAGGGGGAACACCCTGTGTCCCAGCTGTACATGAAGGAAGCTGTCCAGAGTGTCTTTCGGTGGCAGGAGTGGCAATTTTTGTGGTACTACAGAGGGTGCTACATGCCACTCTGAATGGGATCTGGTGCCACTGTCGGCACACATGCCAGGGGTCGCCTACCCCTGTTTTAGGACATCTATTCGCTACCTTGCCTAGTTCCTAACATCTCAAACAGAATATCCCTATTTGTTGTTTTGTCAAGTCATTTTATCTTGTACCGGATTTGGACTGTTTGTACTAGCTGGTCTATATTTACAGCTTTATCTAATATCTAAAACTTCCAGCAACTTTCCCAAGTTCATGTACTGGGCAGTGAACTCTTGAGCATCTGTTTTAATCCATGACCTGACTTTGGTTCAAGGCTCGTGGTTCAGGCCTCAGATCTCGTATCAGGCCCAGTGTGCCAGGCTTTGTCTACTACAAGTGCTACCCTTTGACCAGAAGAAGTGAAAGATCCTAGCAAGGAAATGAAAAAAAATGGGGCTTTTTTGTCCATGGAAAATATATAGATTTCCCCCTTTTCACATTCATGACAAATCCTCAGGTTACTACTTTTATCAAGTTATTACTTCATTCTTCTCAAGCCAATAGGGCTTAAACTTGTCTCATTTTTGCTACTTCTATCTGCTTTGTGCTATCAAAATCAACTATTCTTCCCTCCTTGCTAAGGATTCTTCTGAAGGTTACTCTTCGGTGGCCTTGTTTTCTCACACCAGCTGGTTTGCATGTGACAATTTCATGAGGGAGTCTCTGCATTAGAATCTGAAGAATGTACACCAGATAGATCCAGAGCTTCTGTCTGATTCTGGTAGAAACCAGTTGCTAACTTTGATTTGTTGGCTCTCTTCATGAGGGATGGCATCTTTCCAGCCAATGCCCAGAATCTTTTGTGGGCACTTATTTTAGAAGCTATGTTCCCTCTAAGCTGTGCGCGTGTGTGTGCGCACACAGGTCATAAAACCTGAGCACACAACAAAATACAGCATGCACAAAAAAATTCAAGTGCTAATATTTTTATACTACTTCAAGAAGGTGGATTCAAGTAGCATGTTTCAAATAAGGTCTTGTAATTTATAAAATCATTTCCATCACCATATAAAAATAAAATTTTAGATGATATTTGCATCATACACACTTGCTTTGATGTGCTCACAAGTTTGACCACACTCACTGGAGTGCACACAAATTTGGGCACTGATTCCAAAAATCTGCACAAAAAATTTTTTTTGCGCACACAGCCGATTAAAAGTTAGAGGGAACATTGTTTAGAAGGCATCTAGACTCTTGGTTCACATTTTGGTAGATCTGCTCTCACTGTCATATTAGCAGTGAGATTACATGTGTATTGACAATTCTGGGTTCTGGTGCTGTATGTCTTTGATTTATATGCATTATTGCGTTTGGTAAATACTGTGGATGCCTTTCTTATTGATGTCACTTTCTTGGTTTAATCTCACTAAACTGCTGGCGTCAATTATATGTTGGGAGAGGGAGATCCACAGATTAATTATGGGTTATAAAGAGAAAGTGTTCTCTTTACTTGTGAATGGGTTGCTTTTTTGTGTCATTGGGTGGCCCCTTGTTCTATAAAAAGGAAACTAAGATATCTAATTTACCCTCTGTCAATTGTTTGATATTTTATGCAATCCTAGTATGTCACCTGCACTTTTATTCTTTTTAGTACCTTCTCACAGGAAGATATTTCTAAGACCTTAACATTTTTTGTTGTTTTTGAATGAATCTTCTCTACTAGTGACTTACCACTGTGTGGCAACAAAAGCCAGAGAGATGGCTGGATTTGGGCCGGGGTGGGTGGGCTGGTGTGTCCTGTGGGGTCATGATATGCCACCAGCTGTGTCACAACCTGCAAAAGGTTGAGAATGACTAACTTTTAGCAACAAACGTTTACAGAAAATGGAAGATAAGGAGGCAAACTGATCATGTTTGAATAAATAGGACTTCTGATGTAACTGAACTGTGTTAAGATCATGCCTCATCAACAAGAAAAGTGTAGAACTCGAAATCAATTAATTAAAACTGGTGTTTTGGAAACTAGGCCTAATTGGCGGAAAAGATAATCAGGGGATGGGCTTTTCCACCCATCAGCCCCTTCTTGGGCCATCAGAGAAAGACTCTGGGGAGAAAGATTGGCTACGCAGGTGAACTTGGGACCTTGGACCTTCTTTGTCCTAATCCTGAGAGATGTCCTAACCACTCTGGGCCAGAGGTAGTGACTTAGATGATATTGCCACCCCACCCGGCTTTAAACTGTATCAGATTTAACAACAGCAAACATAACAAGAGCTCCAGGGTATCTCTAACCTCTTCACCATTCTCCCAAAGCTCAGTTATTACCACCTTTGATACCACCTAAAAAGCTATCAAAGGGGTTTCCTTCTAATGTGCTCTGCAGCTAAAGGGAAAGGGAACAAGAGATATTGTAAACATGAACGTCTTAGAATAGAATAGAATAGAATAGAATAGAATAGAATCATAGGGTGGAAGGGACCTCTTGTTTAATGCTTTACATTTCAAATGCTTATATGTTTTTCTTTCTCTTTCAAATACTGTATATTTAATCAAGCCATGCCAAACAAGAAACTTTCTCTGCACTTTCCACCCAGCCCCCATAGCAAACATTGAAACCCTACTCATGTGTATACAACATACTCACGAAGGTGAGGAACTTATCGTACAACACTGGCATTTGGAGAATGACGAATGTGCACTGAGCACCAGGGGCATTACTAGCACCGGGCCCATGGGGCCCATGCCCCAAATCCCGGTGCCAGTGCCCCGGGTCAGGCTGAGCCCCACCTCTCCTGGTCTCTGGCCTGATTGGGCTGGAGATCCGGGGCCCAGCCGCCTACAGCGGCGACGGCTCTTCTGGCCCCATCCCAGGCCGGGGATGCAGGGCCCAGCCGCCTGTGGCAGCACGTGGCAGCTTCTGGCCCTGTCCCCAACCAGGTGGCATGCCCTGTGGGCTGGGGCCATGGCCTGTGGGCCGGTGGTGGGGCTTGGGCTGGTGCCCCAGGTCCCTCCCCGGCAAGGCAACGCTCCTGCTGAGCACAATATTACTGGGTCAATTTAAAGCAGGAGTCTCAAACTCAAATCACCACGAGGGCTGCATGAGGACTAGTATGTTAGCTCAAGGGCCGCACCACTGAAACCTTTTCATACAAAGATTTTGCAAATATCGGTGAGAACAGTGTTGTTGAGGGCTGCAGGAAATAGCTTTAGGGGCTGCATGCGGCCCACAGACAGTGTGTTTGGGACCCCTGATTTAAAGGAACTACACCAGCAGCAAGATTGAATGGTAACTGAGGCAGTTATTGAAAGGTGTTGGGGACATGTCTCTGCTAAGGACGCACAGCAGATAATGACATTTATTGACTTGACATGACTTTTTTCATATTTCATTTTACCTACAGGTTAACTGATCTAAAGAAGGAATCTTGTCTTCTGCACCTGTTTCTTCCCTTTCCTATTTAGCTAACTTGTGATCAGCTTGGCAATTGATTAATTTTCGGTTTAGTGCACAGGTGCTGTTCACAGGAATGTTTTCATGATTTACATGAAAATTTCTCAATAAAACCATGTGAACTGAAGATGATCCTGAGCATGATTTCTAGTTAAATCCAGCAGCCTCAACCATGACTGTTTCCTGGCATTTGGTAAACCCAAATCTCTCAGTACCTTTCCTCTCCGTGAGGCGATGTCAGAAAACATATCAGTGAAGACACAGCACAGCCATACACTAGCTGGCTGGCATAAATCACACAAACTCAAGTGCTTTCACTTGCAGTCTTTACTTCCTTCCCTCCATTACTCTCACAATCCTGAGTAAGACAAGGATGGGAGGACAGGATAATGGATGGGGATTGTGATGGGATGTACTGGGCCCTTTGAGGTCCTTCACTGGGGGTCTAATGGTCCTACAACACCCTCTCTCAGAAAAGGAGTAGTAAAGGTAGGTCCTCTATGCCTAGAGAGGCTTCAGAGAAGCCGCCAATCAGAGACTAATGCAGGAACGGCACTAGGGTTTCTGGCACACCCCTGCAGTGCAGCAGACTCGTGGGCAGATGAATGACATCACAGGGCAGCGCAACGGCACAGGCCCCATTTTGGCGCCCCTCAAATGTCAGCACCCCCCTTCAAAACTTACTGTGCTTACTGCATTACACCGGCCCTGGACTAATGGTTCAGTTAAAAGGAGCCATAGGCCTGCCTGAGCAGATCAGTGCTGGTTGAGACTAGAAAGGATAAGAACTGGGAAGCTCAAAGGCTGTGAAACTCCAAAGGCAGAGACTGGGGAGAAGCCTTGCTCAGGCAGGGAAAGGACTGTTGCAAGCTCTCCAGTCAAAGAGACCAGAGAGAAGAACCTGAGAAAATGAGAGAGACTAAGAAACTCTCCAGGCAAGGTGGTTTGGCAGAGACCCTGCTGAAACAGGGAACAGAGAGAGAACCCAAGAAAAGGAAGAAGCTAAGTGGAAAGTCACCACAGTTACAGGTGGCAGCATGTGGCTGCTATTTATAGGGTTCCTGGGTCAGGGCCCAGAGTTATGGGTGGGCCAGGTCCCCAACCAGCCACTGGCAGTACAGCCAAGGTCCCGAGAAGAAGATAAAGGTTTGTTTAGAAGCAAGGCTGTCATTGCTCTGGAAAAAGATTCAGGATCCAGGCCCTGCCACCCCTGCATCCAGTCTAGGCCCTGGATCCAGACCAGGCTTTTACCACTGCCGGATGGTGCCTTGACCCTGGGTCCCCAGCTGCAGTCAGGGCCAGCACTGGATCCTGCCTACAGTGGCAGCCCAGCTCCAGGTCCTCACTACACTTGGGGCACTGGGATTTGGGACTCATGACGCTTGTTCCCGGCACCAGGGCACAAGCCCCCCACCCCAGCATCAGTGCCCCAAGTTCCAGCCCCCTGACCCCAGCTGGGTATGCTGCAAACCTAGCCAGGGATGAAGGGCTGGACTGGGCCCAGGTGGTGGGGCCAGGCATCAAGGGATTTTGAGGCCAGTGATGACTCTGTACTGTACCCCATCACAAAATGTTCAAACTCAGAGGTACCAAGTGTAGGATGACTAACCATGTCAGAAGTGCATTATGTAACTTGTTTGTACCGATCAATAGAACAGAAGTACTAAGACGGATGCCTTTGTCCAACTGAGGAGGCATCAGAAAGCCCCTGCTAACTGAGCTGGATCATTATTGTGGGCAGAGGTGTTGGCGTGCCTGGACCCACTATGGGTCCTTTGTCAGCAGCAGTTCTGACTGCCAACTTCATCACCAAACCGAGCCTGCGTCTTTTTGGGTAGCCTGCTGAGGTCTGCTGAGCCAGCTATGCACGCAGGGCTGGGCCGGCTTATGGAAAGAACCCAAACATGCACCTGACAACACCCTTAATGAAAGTTTGTTTTATAAACACCTGCTTGAGAATGGGGAAGTTTTGCCTAGTAAGGGCACCACAGGTGTTACTCTCTCAGGTTTCTGGGTGGAGGCACGTACCAAGGCCCAGCAAACCTGCCCTGCTTTCACTCCTTTTCTCTCACAAAGCCAGAGACCCTCCATTCTGTAACCACAGGTGAATGTTGCCACCTGTCCTCGTACACTGTTTGCCCTCTGAGCAGCTAGACGCAGAAGGGATGCGCCACCACTCTACTTCTACTCCTCAACTCCCTCCTCCCTTCTTCTTTCTTCCTTCCTTTCAGCCCTTTATACAGCCCCAGGTTCATTGAGATGGCAGCTGGCTCCAATTGTCTAATTAGGTGTTGGTTTTTGCCAGCCAGCTCCCATTTACCTCCCAAAATGAGAGTTGGTGTGACAGGGGGCTGATTTAGCAGCCCTTGTCCAGCCCCATCATGCACCATTCCCCTTCTATAATCCCCAGGTTCGCCCACCTGTGTCCTCTTCTCGCCCAAGTGGGGGGGGGGCTGTATGGGGGAGGGCCCTTTCCCCCATTGCTCCAGTGCCTCATGGAGTCTTTCTCGTAGGGTTCACCCTTATGGGATGCATCCCTCCCCTGCTTGCAAAAACTAAATTGTGTAAGGAATGAAGGCCCCCATATTTCTAATGCTACCCACAGGTCCTCATGGCCCCAAATGTTCTCCCTTCCTTTTCCTCCTTCACTTCCGGTGGGGGTTCAAGGTTGGGCCTTGCTCTCATTGGGACACCCAGGGTTTCAGGATCCCCACACCCATCAACCACAGGTTGGGTCGCATTTCCCAGGGGGCCACTTACATCGAGTTCCAGTGGGCCTTTGGCCCCCATGATGCACCCTTGGCAGATATCTCCACTATATCTCTCTCTTCCCTCTTTCCCTCTTCAGGCTCTGCTGTCTAAGGCTTTCGAGTTTGGGGATTTCTACTCTCTTTCTCAGGGGAGCTCCTCCTTTTTTCACCCATGGGCTTCCTCACCCTACCTCTGTTCCTTTTGGAGAAGAGGTCCCAATCAGTGCCCACCACCACTGGATGTGGCAGGCCCTCTACTACCCTGTCCCATTTCCAGCAGAACTCACCCAGAGCCTCTAAGGCAGTGGTTCTCAACCACTGTGTCTGGACACATTACTGTGTCACCACATAGTGGTAAGCAAGTCACAGACAGCCAGGGAGATGGCTGAATTTGGCCTGGAGGGAGTGAGCTAGTGTGCCCTGTAGAGTTGCAATATACTGCCAAGTGTGTCATGACACACAACAGGTTGACAACCACTGCTCAAAGGGCACCCAGGCCACCTGACACTGCCTTACATCCCTGTGGGTGTACCCCAAATTCATTTTGGTCCCCAGGATGAATCATTGTGACTTCACTGCCCCCCTTTTATGACAGAGCAGGCCGAGGCCATTTTCATTATGTCCCACTGGGATCTCCTCCCACCATCACAGGAATGATGGACAATTTCTATTGCTTCCCTTGCACCCCAGTGTGGGTTCACCCACAAATTTCTGTGAAACCACACTCCATTCCAGGCAGTCTCCTTTTTTATGTCCTGGTCACCCATACTGTCAACAGGTGAGTGGTTTTTGTCCCAGGGAGCTCCTTCAGTATTCTCTCCTTTCTCCAGGCCTCCCCAGTCAGGCATTCTTTAGATTTTTTTCCCAGTTTCTTTCTCCTTATCTGGACATCCTTCCTTCTGGGAGAAGTCTGCCTCCTCATACTCTTTTCTCAGTTCTGACACTGCCTCCACTGTATTCAGTTGGTGCCATCTTGCCCAAATCCTTATGATTTTCAGGATGCCCTGTAAAAATTGTTCCAGGATGAGGGCGTCCTGGGTCTCTCCCAATGTCCGAGTGTCAGGCCTCAGACATCCAGTGGCTCAGTCCATTAGCTTTTGGGTAAATGCCTGAGGCCATAAAACTCCTGTCACCCTCAGTACCCTGGATCTCTGACATTACTTCTTAGCAAATGGTCCCACCCGATCCAGCACATCTGCCTTTACCACTTCATAGCTCCAGGCATATTCTTTGCCCAGGAACATGTAGGCTGCTTGGGCTTCACGGGCCAGGTAAGGAGCTAGCTACAGGGTCCACGTTGCCCTTTCCCAGCCAGCTCCCATGGCTACCTGCTCAAAGGTGCCCAGGAAGGCATCAGGGGTCATCTGCAGGGCCCTTTGTATATAGGCCAAATCTCAATACCCAAATGCCATCCCTCACCTTTGGGCTCACCATCATGTGTAGGAGGTGCTGCTGAATAGTGAACAACTGACCTCCTTCAAGCTCTTCTGCTGGTCAGCTTGCAAGCTCAGCAGGGCCTGCTGCTTCAGCTGATGGGATGGCTCACAGCTCTGCACTGCCTTCTGTATCCCCTTCGGCTGTTTCACCAGCATTGTGGGCTCTCTTCCATCTTTGGGCTGCCAAATTCTTCCTCTGGCACACGGGTCATGGAAAAGCCCCCAAGGGAACTCCAGCCATGCCCTGCTTCTGCTTCTCCTTCTCCTTCTGCTTCTTTTCTTTCACAAAGCCAGTCAGAGAGGAACCACTGATGGAAATTTATTTACATGTTGTGTTTCCAGAACCTTTTCGCATACACAGAGGGAAAAGTCCTCTCACTCTGCTTTTACTCCCCTCCTTCCTGCTTACTTCCTTTTAGCCCCTTATGCATCACCAGGTTAATTGGCCTGGCAGCTGCCTCACATTATCTGATTAGGTGCTGGTTTTCTCCAGCCAGCTCCCATTTACCTCTCTAAATGGGAGCTGGCTTGACAGGGGGTAGCACATCAGTCCTTCCCTAATGATCCCCAAAGTTCTGTTAGCTTTTTGATTTACTGCTGCACTGTGAGTGGATGTTTTCACAGAATTCTCCACAATGACTCCAAGATCTCTTGCCTGAGTGGTAACTAATGTAGACCCCATCATTTTATAGGGATGGTTGGGATTCTGTTTTCCAATGTGCATTATTTTGCATTTATCAAAATTGAATTTCATATGACATTTTGTTGCCCAGTCACGCAGGTTTATAAGATGCCATTGTAACTCTTCACACTCTGCTTTGGACTTAATTATCCTGAGCAGTTTTGTATCATCTGCAAATTTTGCCACCTCATTGTTCACCCCTTTTTCCAGATCATTTGTGACTCTGTTGAACAGCACTGGTCCCAATACAGCTCCCTGATGGACACCACTATTTACCTCTCACTAGTGTGAAAACAGACCATTTTACTCCTATCCTTTGTTTCCTGTCTATCAATTACTGATCAAGGAACGAACCTTCCCTTTCATCCCATGACAGCTTACTTTGCTTAAGAATTTTGGTAAGAGAGCTTGTCGAAGACTTTCTGAAAGGCCAAGTACACAACATCCACCTGATCACCCTTGTTCACGTTTGTTGACCCCCTCAGGAATTCTAATAGATTGGTGAAGCATAATTTCTTTTTACAAAACCATATTGACTTTTCCCCAACAAATCATATTTATCTACACATCCAATAATTCTGTTCTTTGCTGCAGTTTCAACCAATTTACCTGCTACTGAAATTAGCCTTAGTGGCCTTAAATGCTGGGATCACTTCTGGAGTCTTTTTTAAAAACTGGCATCACATTTACTGTCCTCTAGTCATCAAGAAAGTAGATTTAAATGATTGGTTACACGCCTCATTTAGTAGTTCTGCAATTTCATACCTGACTTCCTTCCTAAGACTTGGGTGGAAACATCTAGTCCTGGGGACTTATTAGTGTTTAAAAGATCAATTTGTTCCAAAACCTTCTCTAATGGCACTTCAGTCTGGGACAGCTCCTCAGATTTGTCACCTAAAAAGAACAGCTCAGATCTGGGCATTTCCCTCACTTCCCCAGTCATAAAGACTGATGCAAAGAATTCAGTTTCTCCACAATGGCCTTATCTTCATTGAGTCTTCCTTTAGCATCTTGATTGGCCAGTGGTTTCACTGGTTGTTAGCAGGATTCCCACTTCTGAGGTCCTTAAAGTTTTTGCTCTTACTATCTGAGTCTTTGGCTAGCTGTTCTTCACATTCTTTTTGGCCTTAATGATTATATTTTTACACTTCACTTGCCAGAGTTTATTCTCCTTTCTAGTTTCCTCAATAGAATTTAACTTCTTCTCTTTAAAGGATCCTTTTTTCCTGTAACTGCTTCTTTTCTGGCTTCATTATTTAGCCATAGTGGCACTTTTTTAGTCCTCTTACTATGTTTGTTAATTTGAGATATACATTTAAATTGAACCTTTATTATGGTGTCTTTAAAACATTTCCATGCATTTTGCAGGGATTTGTCTTTTGGCACTGTACCTTTTAGGGTCTGTTTAAAGGGAGGAAGTTAGTTAGTGAAGATCTCCTGTCTGAAATTTAATGCTACCATGGTCAGCTGCTCTGGTGTTCCCTCTCCCCACCTCCCAGGAGCATTAAATTTTATTATGTTATTACTATTGTTACCAAACAGTTCAGCAGTATTCACCTTCTGGACCAGATCCTGTACTCCACTTAATGGAAGGGGATTTGATAGCAACCTTCAACTACTTGAAGGGATGCTCCAAAGAAGATGGAGCTCGACTGTTCTCGGTGGTAACAGAGGACAGAACAAGGAGCAATGGTCTCAAGCTGTGGTTAGGGAGGTCGAGGCTGGATATTAGAACTTTTTTACTAGGCGAGTGGTGAAGCCTTGGAATGAGCTGCCAAGGGAGGTGGTGGAGTCACCATCTTTGGAGGTGTTTAAGGCCCGGCTGGATAAAACCATGACTGGGATGGTTTAGTGGGAGTGGTCCTGCCTCTGGCAGGGGGTTGGACTAGATGACCTACGAGGTCCCTTCCAGCCCTAGGATTCTATGATTCTATGATTGGTGTGTGGCTAATACAGGTTAAAGCATGAGGAGGATACAAAGAGCCTGTCCTGTGGAATATATAACGTGCTCATGTAATTAAAGATTGTATCATCTTCATTCATACATCAGCAACCTAATTCTGATATTTCTTAACTTTTGAGTTCTTGATTTTGCTACCTTAACATGCTTCTAACAGGATGTTTTAGATCTGTTACCCTTCAGTTCTGCCAGATCGAATCGGCAGCAGCAAAAGGCTGGGTTTTATATGTAGAGGTTCTAGTCAATGATACAACACCAAACCAGCGTGAGCCCTCAGCCAGTCACCTGGGCAATCACACACTATCCCCTGGATACCCGAAAAGGCAATACTTCCCCTCTCCCAAGCACAGAGTATGAGTGTAAAAAGTAAACCTTTTAATAAAAGGAGGAAAGTAACCACAGCACTGCTTTGGGAAAGCAGAATTCATGCACATGAGTAGAACTCACCTCATCCCACAGCACAAGGGGAATAATCTTTGCCCGCTCCCTCTTGCTTTCTCCTGCCCTACTGACCATTGGAGGTGCCCCCTCCTCCTCTTGGCTGCGGGACTCAGCAGTCCCCTCTGCTGGCTCTGGTCGCCTGCTCTTTGTAGGCTCGACTGGTCCCCTTTACTGTTTCCCACCACATCCTTTGGGCCTCCTCTCCCGTCTCCCTCAAGATTTCCCAGTTTCCCCAGCACCTTCAGTTCTAGGGAGTTTCAGGTCTCAGTTCATGGGAAATCCCCCCCCAGCACAGGAGCAGGGGCCCCGCTCTGTAACATACCAGAAAGACTCCAAGAAGAATCAGTAATTTTACCTTTTAACAGTGGGAGGAGATGGTCAATCTGTGCTTGAGGGCAGCCCTCAGTCAGGGCTGGTGCAGCTTAAGCAGAAAGACCCCCCCACACACACACACACACTCCCTCCATGCTGATTTTACAGCACTCTGGCATCTGAATGTCTCCTTTGTTGGGATCTGCTGAGAGGAGAATGAATCTTTCATCAGAACAAACCGAACGCAGTTCTGCTACCATTTGTCTATAAAATAGAGGGACAACATTTCATTGCCCCTACTCAAGTGAGAATTAATACTCAAGTGATTTTGTAACCAAACACAAGCAAGACTGACCTTTACCCATCATACTCAGCACCAAGGTGGGCTTATGCAAATACAGTGCAATCACACTGAGCACTTCGTTGTGCTCCTGCACATAGAGAGCCCTTGCAAATAAAGTGCCCCCTCTTTCAGCTGGCAGAGCACAGGAGGGCCACTCAGGTCTTGCTTACACATTCATGGACCATCTGTGCTCGGTCTGCACATTCCCAGATATAACTGAGAGACAGATTTTAGTTTTCAGTTGTTCCTAGTCCCATACAGTGGGCCTGGGAACATTATATCTGGGACTTTGATTGAGAGGTGTAGTCTTAGAAATACTGGAACAGCATCATTCCAGGGTGTCTCACAGCAGTGCTGTGTATATGAAGCGTAAAACAGAAATTTGGAATAGAAACAACCCAAATGAGGCCTGGACCATTAATTTTGAGCTTCAATAAGTCTTGGAGCATTAGCTGAGACACTAAGTGCAGGAAATAAGCAAGAGAGGAAAACAAATGTCCTGACCCAGAAACATGGAAAGAGACAGGCCAGGATTCATCATTCATTGTTTCCTAGCTTATGACAAAATATTCTTCTGAATTAGCTGATAGGGAGAGGGGACAGTAAAACACGGAGATGGTTTTTGCTCAGGTAGGACATTATTAATTCTTATTACGTGTATTGCAGTGGCACAGAAATCCCCATTGTTCATGCTGCTGGACATGCCCAGAGAGAGACACAGCTTCCCACAGGGACAGTATTTACCCTAGATGCAGAATTTAGCATCATTCAGTGAAGGAAGATTTTAGAAACCTATAGGCAAGCAACAGTTTAATAGACCCAGGTTGCTACTGACAAAGAGCTAAATCCTTGGACTTTGGGAGTAGTTAGTAATGCGAGTCTTTTCGTATGTTATGACTTTGGTATAAATTCAGAACAGCCTGTTACATTAGCTAACAGGCTATAGTGTTGACTAATGAAAGGCTTGATTTTGTGCTGTGCAAGAGTTGGAACCATCTTTGGAGATATTTCTAAGCAGTTCACTGGTGCCACCATGTGGCCTTTGCTGTTCACATATAAAGAAGGACTAGTTTATGCCTAACATTATTAGCCACTGAAAGGTACTTCCCAAGGGGATGTGGTGAATTCTCCATCATGTTAGGTCTTCAAGTTTAGTTTGGATGTC
>VOCP01053791.1:0-14272 GCA_007922195.1 Podocnemis expansa
AGCATCCAGGAGTACATCAGTAAGATGGCACCCAAAGATGAGCTGCTGAGAGAATGCCTGAGGCAGCAGCAGCAGACATGGGAGGAAGATCAAGCAGAAGAAGTGCCATGGCAAGACAAGACCCTGCATGGGATGTACCATCGACAGATAGCTGAGGTGGCTGACATTGGGAAATCCTACCAGTGGCTGGAAAAGGCTGGACTAAAAGACAGCACTGAGGCACTGATCATAGCAGCACAAGAACAGGCACTGAGCACCAGATCCATTGAAGCAGGGGTCTACCACACTAGACAGGACCCAAGGTGCAGACTGTGCAGAGAGGCCTCCGAGACAGTCCAACACATAGTGGCAGGATGTAAGATGCAGGCAGGAACAGCATACACTGAAAGGCACAACCAAGTAGCTGGCATTGTGTACAGGAACATCTGCACAGTGTATGGGCTAGACCCTCCCAAGACCAGATGGGAGATCCCACAGAAGGTCGTGGAGAATAACAGGGCTAAGATCCTGTGGGACTTCCAGATCCAGACAGACAGGCAGGTACTGGCCAATCAACCAGACATCATGCTAATAGACAAGGACCAGAAGACAGCGGTGGTGATAGATGTAGCAGTGCCAAGTGACAGCAACATCAGGAAGAAGGAGTATGAGAAGCTGGAGAAGTACCAGGGCCTGAAAGAGGAACTAGAGCGGATGTGGAAAGTGAAGGCCAAAGTGGTCCCGGTGGTGGTAGGAGCACTCGGGGCTGTGACTCCTAAGCTGGGAGAGTGGCTCCAACAGATTCCAGGAACAATGTCAGAGCTCTCTGTCCAGAAGAGTGCAGTGCTAGGAACAGCTAAGATACTGCGCAGAACCCTCAAACTCCCAGGCCTCTGGTAGAGGACCCGAGGTTGAGGATGACACATGCCACCCATAGGGGTGAGAGAGGAATTTTTTTTTTAATAAGTAAAATTCCTCTATTAAGTCAGGAGGATGGGTCTGTTAAACATTATATGTAAAAATAATAAAACCATTGACAGCAAGACAATGCCAAATGTCTGGCATATGTTATATAGAATTATAGAATTATAATTAGAGGGAGAGAGAGAGAGAGAGAGAGAGAGAGAATTATAGAATTATATAATAGAGGGATATATAATATATAATAGAATAATTTTATTTGTATTTATA
This sequence comes from Podocnemis expansa, assembly GCA_007922195.1. Taxonomy (NCBI): domain Eukaryota; kingdom Metazoa; phylum Chordata; order Testudines; family Podocnemididae; genus Podocnemis; species Podocnemis expansa. The sequence continues at coordinate 1,171 of VOCP01053791.1, forward strand.
TTTGTAGGCTAGGCATTTGAACTAAGTTTTCCCTGACAGTCACCTTTCAGAGTTATGTGTATGTTTTGCCTCCATGCAGAATCAGCTGCCTTCCTTGGGTTCTATTGATTGATGTCATGGCACATTATCTATGCAATCTGTTGCCTCTTTCCAAAATCTCCACATACCATTTGCTGCATTGCACCTCTGAATGCTAAACAAGTATATATAGCAGTACATGCTGCTCACTCTATGTGCTGCAACTCCTTGTCTTGCTGTCAATGGTTTTATTATTTTTCATCTTCACCTCTCAAGTGTTGTGCTTAGTGACTAGGTCTGAAAGTGATAATTACTTCACCATTGCAGAGACAGGCTGATTTACATACTTATCAAGGAGAAACTTGATGGCTCTGAGCTTATCACAGAAATTTGAATATTTATAACCTGAAATCTACAAAAGCTAAAATTAAGACGTGGCTGTCTTGGTCTTAGTTACTGTACTTGGGTGTGTTTTTATACAACATCCAGATTGTGTGAGGTACTTGGGGCAGATCCTCAAGTAGTGTGAATTTGCGTAACTGATCAGTGGTCATATCAGACCAACACATTAACCCTTTTCATAATACTTGTCACAAAATTGACATAGGAAGATTAAAGTCTACTAAATTGATTTTTAGCTTGTAGATATTGGAATGCAGAGTTTAATACATTTATTTTTCATAGGAAAAAATATTACTCTTCTGAGCAGCAGGACGGGTTGAATTGTGGAACAACCTTATAATTCAAAACCTGTTGCAGTGAGGAGCCTGTCCCCTGAGGGACAACAACATACTGTCCAAATAGCTGTCTAGTACCATCACTTTCTCAGGGAGGAGTCCAAAAATCCAGCCATTTGAACATTTGTGGATATTTTGCAGGATCCTTTGCACATGTTCAAAACCTGCCCATTTCCCTGGGCATGGAGGTAGGTTCCTGCTACTGAGTTTAGGTCCCCAGTTCAGATGTTTAGAGAAGCTATGCGACCGCTGGACATGGTGCCATCAGACGGCTCTGAAACAGGATTGTTAACCAGATAAATTATCTTTCTCCTCTAGATATCTGGAAAGTGGAGTAGCTCATACTCTCATGTCACTCTTTTTGCCTCACTCAGTCATTCTTGAGAGGATCACTAGAGACCCATGGACAGGGCTGGGCTTACGCCCCTGTGGGTCCAGAGCCACAAGGTTATGTGGGGTCCCCAATTGGCCACTGTCCAGCCTGCAAGCAGGACAGTGCTATCTCTGGCACCAGGGCGAGCATATTTATACTGGTGCCCCCCCGCCCATCGGCAGCAGCACTTTGTGGAGGGGTCTGCAGGCCCATCTCCCACTTTGTGCCTCCCCATTACCAGCAGCAGTAGCACCTCCTGGGTTCAGGGAGAATCTATGGGCCCATGTCCCACTTTCCCTTTCCTGTGGCGGCAGTGGGGTGGACCTGACAGGCTCGCCATAGCTCCCTCCCTGTGCCCAAGGCAGGAGTAGAGGGGGCTGGAGGACACTGGCCACCAGTGAATTGAAGTGGGGTTCCTGCTCTCACAGTTTCCTTCCATCTTCCCCTTCCCACATTCTTGCCTCACAGTGCCCCCAACTCACATCCCTCTCTACTACAGCCTCCCAGCCTCATAACACCCCTGCCTCCTGATTCCCCTGCATCACCTCATCACCCCTGCCTCCTTCCCATCATACCCGTTTCATCACCCTTCACCTCTGGCCCCTCACATCCTTGGTCCCTGCTCTGGCCAAGTCCTTCCTGCCCCTCTTCACCCCCTTTGCATCTCTGGTGCCCAGGAGTCAAGGTCCCTCCCCTGTAAATGAAGGCAGCTGGTGGCAGCTGGGCATGATGGTAATTGCAGCCAGCTCAGCTGGGAGCAGCCTGGAGCGAAACCCTCTCCCTGCAGCCAGGGGGTATGAGCAGGAGGTGACGCCACCTGGAGCAGGTGGTAGAATGGTCTGTCCTACATTCCCTCCAAGCAGTACCTCCCTGGGAGCAGGGGCCAGCCAGCCAGTGCTGGATTTTTCTGCACCCCCACCAACCCAGTCCCTAAAGTTCTTGCATTAATCTGGCCTTGTCCAGTGATGCAGTAGTATAAATAGGAGAAAGAGGAGAGTTGCTGTTATAGGAATATTGGTTTCAGTGGGGCAGTGGTATCTCATTTACTTGAGTTTCCTGTACCCTCATCTATCCTATATGGAAGAACTTAATTTGGAGGTGTTCTACATCCACCCCTTATCCATCCTTCTGATCACCCTGTGGACTGATCACAATGGTGAAGAACTGGTTTATGTGGGAGTAGGGAAGCTCCATGACCTTCAGTCTTGTATCACATGGGACAAGATTGGTCTCTTGGCGGATGTAGCAGACATCTGTGTTATTTCAAACAGATGTTCACCATTCACTTTCTAAATTGTATGAAAAACATTCCTGGATTATTCATTTTAACTAAAAGTAAGTGGCTATGTCTACATTGGAGAGCATTTTTGAAAAAAAAACTTTTTTCAAAAAAAGTATTTTGAAATAATTATCTCAAAATAACTTTTTTCAAAAATGCTATTTCGGAAGAATGGTCAGGGGGCCAGCTTGTTGTCCTGAAATACCGTGCCTTTTTTTTTTTTTTTTTTTTTGAAATCAAAGTTTACACTGGAGTATCTTTTTCAAAAAAAAGAAAGGCAATGGAAAAGATAGGCAGGCTTTTTTCGAAAAAAGGCTTTGCCATGTCCAGTGATGGCTTTTCTTCAAAAAAGATATCTCGAAAAAGGCTTTTTTTCAGAATGCAACCAGGTTTAGCGTTGCTGAAAAAGCTAAACCTGACAGCTTTTTTGAAATAAAAAACATTTTTTGAGATAGCTTTTACAAAGAAAGCCATCGCTGGACATGGCAAAGCCTTTTTCTGAGAAAACCTGCCTATCTTTTCTATTGCCTTTCTTTTTTTAAAAAAAAAAGAAAGTCTGGTGTAGACTTTCACTTTTTGGGGGAAAAAAAAGCTGGGGTATTTTGGGAGGAGTGGTCCCCAGACCATTCTCCTGAAATAGCACTTTTGCAAACAAGTTATTTCGAGATAATTATTTTGAATATATTTCTAAATATTTTTTTTCAAAAAAAGTTTTTTTGAAAATGCTCTCAAGTGTAGATGCAGCCAGTCAGTTTAGTGAACAATAACATGTGTATCACTCACTTACCTTGAAGAAGATTTCTCTTTTTAAAAAAGAAGCCTTGAGTGCAGAGAGAGGTTTGCAAGATTCAGAACTGCGGCCCTGGGCAATGTTAATGGAATGTTAAAGTTGAGATTCAGTCTGAATTTGTACGGAGTTAACCTGGAGAACACAGTAGAGATGAAATCTCTCATTCTCAAAGTCATCCCAAAGCATAGTGTCAAGCAGCAATCAGCTCTACTCTATTGCTCCATATAAATTGATGACATCTCATTTTACATTTTTTTCTAGGAGATAGTTCCTGCAGATCTGATGCCTGCCAGTATTACTTGAAGAAATAGTGTAGCAGGCTATAAAGATGATTCTGCTAAGATACTTTCATGTGGATATTTCAAGGGGACTTTAGCTGCACTTTAAAGCATTAATCCTATTAATTTAACGAAAGTCAGCCCTTGTTTTTACATGTCTTCATTAACATATCTCTAATTAAAAAAGTAAAAATGAGACAAGTATAGCCACTGATGTAACTTAGTTATATTGCTCCCCGAATGCCATGGGAAGAAACACTAAGGCTATATCCACACACAGGCAGTTAAATCAATTTAACTTGAAGTGATCTAATTGAATTGCATAAAAATCATTAAATCAATTCAAGTTAAATCGATTTAACAGGTCCACACCAAAAAACCCAAATTGAACTAGCATGTCCAGGGACTGGACTTGCTAGTTCAATTTAGGAGCGGGGCACCTTGGGAGGTGAGACAACCTGGCCCCCTGGCAGGGCCATGTTTCTACCCAATCTCTTGCCTTGCTGTCCCCAGGAGAGCCAGTGGCAGCGGAAAATCTTCCCCCACCAGCCCTGGCTCCCTCAGCCTGTGGGTGTGGGGGGGTGGAGACATCCCCCCAGACTGGCTTCAGCCTCAGGCTCAGCCAGGCATGGGGGAGAAGGGACCCCTGCACTCCTGGCTTCCCAAGAACTCACTGAGTGGTGGGAGAAGGGATCCCCACATGCCTGGCATCCCTCACACTGGCTGGATAGCGGGGCAAGGCACCCTGCATGCCCAGCTCCAGGCAAGCAAGCTGGGCAGTGTGGAAAGGACCCCCTGTGCCTGACTTTTGAAGTGCTGGCCAGGCAGTGGTTAAAGGGACCCCCATGCCTGGCTTTTGGAGCGCTGGCTGGGCGGTGGGGAGAACAGCCCCCATGCCTGGCTGCAGGCGCACTTGCTGGTGCTGCCGGAAAGGAGCCACAGGCCAGCTCGATCCCCTCAAGCCAGGCTGCAGAGAATGCACTCCCAGCTCCCAGTGTGCTCGTCGGGCAATGGGGGAGACAGGATCACCGCGTCCAGCTTTTGGAGCGCTCCCCATGCGCCAAAAGCCAGGTGGGGGGTTCTGTCTTCCCCGCCGCTCAGGGAGTGTGCCGGGAGGCAGGGGTTCATTCCCTGCAGCCCACCTAGTGCAGCATTAGCCGGCCTGGGGGTCCAATCCCCCAGCACCAGCAAGTGCACCTGCAACTGGGAGCAGGGGCTCTTCTCTCCACTGCCCTGCTAGCACCAGGAATGCAGTGTCCCTTCCCCACCACCTGGCTTGCTTGCTGGCAGCTTGGTGTGTGGGGTGCCTTCCACCACAGCCCAGCCAGTGAAGGGGAAGCCAGGCATGCGAGGATCCCTTCCTTGGCCACCTGGCGAGCACTCGGGGAACTGCATGTGCAGGGGCTCTTTCCCCTGCTCCCCAGTTAGTGCCCAGGGAGCAGGGCACATGGGGATCCCTTCCCTGCTGCCCAACTTCCGCACTGAATGCTGGGCGTGCAGGGTCCCTTCCCCCACTGCCCCACTAGGGCTGCAGAAGCCAGGTGTGTGGGGTCCCTTCTACCTCCACCCTCCCCCCAAGCCAGGGTGCTGAATCCTGGCCCTTCCTTACAGGGTGCTATGCACTCTGGGAGGAACATCTAACTAGGGTTTAAATCGGTCTAACTGTTATATTGATATAATACGTCCATACAGTGTTATATCGATATAACAGTTTCAATTCAACTGCCATATTGATATAAAACTAGCTTTTATTATATTGATACGTCTTTCCTTATAGCAAAATGACAGAGCTCATCATTTCATTATATGCAAATATTGTATGGACCTAACCATTTTAAAATCAAAATAACAAGCATTATGTTGATTTAAATCTGTGTTTGGACATACCCTCTGTTGCATTTACTTCCTACAGCCATCATAATGTTGATTTCTAACTCTAGTTGCCCTTCTGGCACATAGAAGCAAGGAGTCCTGTGGCACTTAAAAGACTGACATTTATTTATTGTATGAGCTTTTCTGGGAGAAAATCCCACTTCGTCAGATGCTTTGAAGCATGTAGTGGGTAATCATAATTTTCTGGACAATTGAGTCTACACTCATCAGGCTTAGCTTAATTTTTAAGCCTCAATTAAATCTACAAAACAAATAAGTTTGAAAAATTTAGATCCCCCCCAAAAAAAGTATTTCAGAAAGTACTGAGCAACTGAAGGAAAAGGACTGTAATGAAATATGTGTTTCAGCCTATGTTGTAGTTACTCCTAAAGCAGATATAATTGTGTATGTGTACATGTGTATGTGTTTGTGTGTAAATTATACAGAAAATTACATTTAATTAATATATGTATTTTTATTTTTTTCTTATAATTTTTAACAAAACTGAGATACTGTCTGGGTAGAACTGGGCCAGCACTGGATTTTCCATTTTGCGGGAAATCCCACAATTTCAATTTTGTTCTTGTTCAGGAATGGAACAGCCACAAAGCAAGAAAAAAATATTCAACAAAGTTACAAACCATTTAGGGGATAGTTGTAAATTTCATTCTAATTTTGACCTTTTTGAATTTAGACAAAAAATAATGAATTTTGTTTCAAAAAGTCATTTAGAAACAAAATAACGAAATGTTCTGGTCTAAAAATGTCAAATGAGACTTTTTAACATTAGCAAAATGCTTTTTTGAAAACAACATTTAATCAAAAGCTACATTTTGACTGTTCTGATTTCTAGGAAAATGTATTTTTTTTTCCACAAAAAATTCATTATGATGAAAAATTTCCAGTCAGAGCTATGGATGGCTCTAACAACACTAACCACATCATTCAAACACTCTTTAGTGTGTTTTATTTTACAGTAAAATATATTTATTTATACCATATTCATTCTGAAAGATGTGAATGTTTGAGGAGAAAATATAAATACAAGTTCTATTTTTTGTGATACCTAATCTCTAACTGCAGCAAAATATGTCATTTAGAATATAATTTTAAGACCATCCATTCTAAAAACTTTTACTGCTGGAAATAAATTGTTTCCATTTTAATATTTATTAACCTTGCTGTAAAATAATCAACCAAATGCTATTTTGTTATTTGTTATTACCTTATTATGGCCCTAATCAAAGAGCCCCTTGGAATCAATCAGTGGGCTTTCGATCAGGATCTACATGCAATGTGTTACTTTTCTGGAATAGATACAATTTGTATGGCTTTTAAATACCATAATGATATTTTTCAGGCTAGATAAAATTTTATTAAAACTACTTTCCAATCAATCAATCAATCAATCAATCAATCAATCAGTCAGTCAGTCAGTCAGTCAGTCAATCAATCAATCAATGTTTTAAAGAAAATGCGGTGCATCCAAATGGGAAGTTCAGATGAATATTTTTTGTTTTGTCCTACCTGGGTTAGAAGAATGAATGCTAATGAGAAAAGGAGTCCTGGATCTCATGTTTTTTTTGGTGTGATTTTAATATGGTCTGCACTTTCTTCTTTTACATGAACATTATATCATAAACTAGATGGATTACAAAATTCAGTAAGTTCACTAAGAAAAAATAGGCTGTGGATTTTAAATAGAAAACTTTATTAGAGTAAGTCATCTTGTTTGTCCTTCACTTTTATTAACCATCTAAACCCACATAATGACCAGCCTAACCTAAACTTCTGATTGTATCACCACCGCCTCATCAGTAGATACGACAGCTGTTTAGCAAACACAACCTCCCAAGTCTCTCAAAAACCAATAGAATTTGCTTTTCTTTCCTTGGCACTTAGCCTACTTGCTGCAACAACCAAATGATTTGTCAGATGGAGTTGTATGAGCTGTTAGCCAAATCCCCCTGCAACCCACCAGCTTTAAAATGTCAGCCTTTGTAACAGATTTTCCACAGTTCTGTTGGGAAATTTCAACTCCCCCAGGTTTCAACATTTATGTAAACAAATTCTCCTATTCTTATATAGCTACTTTTCTCCTGTTTTATAAACCAGAGCAATAGACATAGCTTATTTAACGGGTTGTATCCCTTTAATTAGAGCCCAGTCTTTAATGGTACTAGGAAATGAAGGTATGCAAAAACTTCCAGGAAATGCTTGGTATGTTTCAGAACTGTGATTTTAGTGAATTGCAACATAAAAGGGTACTGCTGAGCAAAAGAATGAAGTAGCTGCTTCTTCTTCGAGTGGTGTCCCGTGCTGCTCCACTTAAGGTGTTGCAGCGTCCGGGCACCACTCCACGGTCAGTCTTCAAGCAAAATACAGAGCGGGCTGCGCTCGCGCCGAACAAGCACGCGGCGCTGCCGGGACGGCTCAGCGCGAGCGCGCCCGCTGCCCCTCAGTTCCGCTTTCCCAGCAGGTTGGCATTTGTAAGAAACAGGACAAGAGGGGAGGAAGGGAGGGTGGTGGAGCATCACGGGACACACATCTCGAAGAACAGGGTTACACAGGTGAGCAACCAACTCTTCTTCTTCGAGTGGTGTCCCGTGCTGCTCCACTTAAGGTGACTACGTAGCAGTTATGCAGGAAGGTGGTGGGATGTCCTGCCTGAAGACAAGATTTCACGACCCATTATCGTATCTCTAGCTGCTGCTAAGTCCAGAGCATAATGAGATATGAACGTGTGTGGATTAGACCACGTCGCTGCTCTGCAGATGTCTTCAACATGAACATTGTGTAAGAAGGCCGTTGTTGCTGCCATGGCTCGGGTGGAGTGAGAGCGAATGCTTGGCGGGGGCTGGGTATTCGTAATGATGTAGGACGTATGAATACAGTCCCTAATCCACTTTGAAAGTCTCTGATTGGAAATGGGCATTCCTTTTTGTCGTTCTGCAAAAGATATAAATAGTCTGTTCGATTTCCGAAAAGGAGCCGTTCGGTCAATATAAAAGGCAAGAGCTCTTCTGACGTCAAGGGCATGTAATGCGGCTTGCCGTGGTGAGGAATGCGGTTTTGGGCAAAATGTAGGAAGGTGGATAGGTTGATTAACATGAAAAGTTGAGACTACCTTAGGCAAAAAGCCTGGGTCCAGGTGTAATGCTACCTTGTCTTTGTGAAAGACAGTATATGGAGGGTCGCAGCGCAAGGCGTTCAGTTCACCCACTCTCCTTGCAGATGTGATGGCGACCAGGAAGGAGACCTTCATGGAAAGGTAGTACAGAGAACAGGTCGCCAGTGGCTCAAATGGTGATTTTATGAGTACTGTAAGAACAAGAGTGAGGTTCCATGGGGTTGCTGGAGGGCGAATAGGTGGAAAAATGTTCTTCAAGCCTGTTAGGAACCTTTTAACTATAGGGTGTGCAAAAAGCGAGTAGTTGCTCGTAGGGTGCAGTGCTGATATGGCAGAGAGATGAACTCTTACGGAGCTATTCGAAAGGGACGAATGTTTTAAGTGAAGAAGATAGTCCAATATCTGAGGTATAGTAGTTTGATCGGGGCGAAGGTCATTAGCTATGCACCATGTGGTAAAGCGTCGCCATTTGTAAGAGTATGATGTTCTAGTGGATGATTTCCTGCTATTGAGTAGGATGTCCTTGACTTGATGGGAGCAGGATTCCTCGTCTACCCGGAACCAATTAGATACCACGCCGTGAGGTGTAGCCTGGAGATGTCCGGGTGAAGTGCTGGACTGTTGGACTGGTATAATAGATCCTTTATTAGTGGGAGGCGTATGGGTCTGCGTACCGATAGATCTAGTAAGTGAGGGAACCAAAACTGGCGGGGCCATGCCGGAGCAATTAATATCACTGAAGCACGGTCGTGTTTGATTTTCTGAATGACCCTGGGTATTAGAGGGATCGGTGGAAAAGCATACAGAAGATGACTCGCCCAATTGATCAGGAATGCGTCGCCTAATGTTCGAGGTTCGTTCTGCGCCCTGGAGCAGAATTTTGGGCATTTCGTAGTTGCTGCTGTTGCAAAGAGATCGATTACTGGGTGACCCCATTTGCGAAAAATGGCCCGTAAGACAGAGTTGTTGAGCTGCCATTCGTGGGTTACTGGAAACAACCTGCTGAGGGCGTCTGCAGTGGTGTTTCGCACACCTGGTAAGTACACGGCAGAGATATGAACCTGGTGGTGAATGCACCACCTCCAGAGTTTGACCGCCTCTGCGCAAAGGGAAGGGGACCTGGCCCCCCCTTGGCGATTTACATAGTATACGCACGCCATATTGTCGGACATGACAGTGACGGCTTTCCCAGAAATGGTAGGGAGAAATTGAATGCAGGCATGTCTGATGGCTCTGAGTTCTAATATGTTTATGTGTAGGGATGCCTCTAGCCGAGACCATCTGCCTTGTGCCGCTAGGTTGGCCATGTGAGCCCCCCAGCCCTTCAAAGAAGCATCTGTTGTTATGGTATGTGCTGGCTGAGGTTGCAGAAATGGTACACCGATTGAGAGGTTTCGTGGATCTCGCCACCATAGGAGCGATGCCTTGACTGAGTTGGGGACTGTCACCGTCTTCTGAAGTGGGTGGAATTGTGGCCTGTAGACCGTGGCGAACCATGCCTGTAGGTGGCGCATGTTTAAGCGTGCGTTGAGAACAACGGTTGTGCACGCTGCCATATGGCCTAAGAGTTTCATCAGCGTTCGTACAGTGACTAATGGAGCAGTGAGGATGAGGTCGATTAGTTCCCAGATCATTAATTGGCGCATTTGAGGTAAGTATGCTCGGGAATTCTTCGAATCTAACACGGCGCCTATGAATTCTATGATCTGAGTTGGAGTCATGATTGACTTTTCTGCATTTATCTTCAGGCCGAGTTGATGAAAGAGAGTTGTCGTAGTCTGTAAAGCCCGAAGGCAGTGGTCGTGGGATGAGGCCACGATCAAACAATCGTCGAGGTACGGGTAAATCTTGATACTGCAAGCGTGGAGGTAGGATATGGCCACTGTTAGGACTTTGGAGAAGGTGCGAGGCGCGGTCGATAGGCCGAAGGGGAGAACCTTGTATTGGAAGTGTTCGCCGTTGGCAATGAACCTCAGAAAGCGCCTATGAGAGGGATGAATAGTGATATGAAAATAAGCATCTTTAAGGTCGAGGGCTGAAAACCAATCACCTTCTTGCAATAGGGGAATGATAGTATTAAGGGTAACCATCTTAAACTTTTCACGTTTAACGAATCTGTTCAAGGGTCTTAGGTCTAGTATTGGTCGCCACCCGCCTGACTTTTTGCGTACCACAAAATAACGTGAATAAAACCCCGAGAAATGAAAAGGTGGGGTATCGGCTCAATAGCTCCCAGTTGTAGGAGATGTTCAATTTCCTGCTGAAGAGCTTGTACGTGATAGGTGTCCCTGAAGAGGGACGGGGAAGGGAAATGTGGAGGGGGTGGGGAGACGAATGGGATAGAGTAACCAAATTGTATTATTTCCAGGACCCATTGATCAGTAGTAATACTCGACCAGGCCGAATAGTAGTGAGCTAGTCGAAACTCAAAAGATGATAGTGAATGGACATTGCTGGAAGGTGAGAAATGGTCAGACCCTCGACCAACACATCAGAAGTGAGGTTTGGTTTGGGGAGGTTGAGATATTGAATTTGAGGAGGTGTGTTGAGGCCTCTGTTTACGCCTATAAAACCTGGTTTTCTGCATGCGTTGGTGATCCATTGGCTTGAGATCAGAGAGGGATGAATATTGGGTTTGATATCGTCGCCGAAAAGGTTGCGAGCGGATGTTAGCTCGTCTAGTGTATGGAGGGAAGATACCAAGGGTACGTAAGGTCGCCCTGGAGTCTTTCATTGAGTGTAATACCTCGTCCGTTTTGGAAGAAAATAATTGAGTCTTCTCGAAAGGTAAGTCTTCAATTTTATTGTGCAGCTCCCTGGGCAAAGCAGCTGTGTGAAGCCAGGACGCACGGCGAAGGACCACTGCTGCAGCTGTTAAGCGTGCTGCCGTATCAGCAGCGTCTAGAGACATCTGCAGGAAGGTGCGTGCTGTTAGGTGGCCCTCCGTGATTAGGGCCTTAAATTGTTCTTTTGTAGAGTCCGGTAAGTCTGCAGTAAGATTAGATAATTTGTCAAAAATGCTATAATTATAATTGGACAGAAGTGCTGCATAATTAGTTAATCTAATAAGCAAGGTAGAAGATGAATATACTCGCTTCCCTAGAGCATCTACCTGCTTCCAGCCTTTATCAGAGGGGGTGGCTTTAAATGCAGGCTGCTTGCTTCTGTGGTTAGCAGCATCTATTACCAGTGAGTTAGGTACTGGGTGAGAAAAAAGGAACTCCATGTCCTTAGGAGGAATATAATATTTTCTGTCATAGCGTTTGTTGGTCGGAGAAATTGTGGCCGGGGTTTGCCATATTAGATTAGCCGGCTCCATAATTGCCTCATTCATGGGGATCGCTATCTTGGCAGAAGTGGATGGGTTCAGTATTTTAAGTAATTTATGTTGAGATTCAGCAACCTCATGAAGAGGAATATCGAGGTGCTGTGCAACTCTTTTAAAAAGTTCGTTAAATTGTTTTAAGTCATCCGGAGGGTTACTAGGACCTTGAGTAAAAACATCCTCCTGTAATTGGGAAGGTACTGGGGAGTGATGAATGGAGTCATTAGACCTAATTGTTTCCACTGAGTGCTCCCCGTGAGGCGATTTTGTAAAGCTGCTGAGACTCCCAGCAGGGGAGGTTTGCTTGCCCTTGTGAGGGGTTTTGTTTGACAGTCTAGCCTGAGGAGACAATGGCCGTGTGTCATAGTGAGAGTGAGAGTGACGGTGGCTAGAGGAGCATCGTGAATGACGGTGCTTGTGCCTGTCAGAAGCATAGCCCTGTGAGGAAGTGAGTAAACTGCAGCAGCTGTGGTGAGGAGAAGAGTAATTTGAATAATGACAGCGGCTAGAGTGTCTTGGCAGCGAAGATAAGCCAGGAGATAGAGAGGATCGATAGCTGCAGCAGGGGCTGGGAGAGATAGAATGGTTCTTACGAGAGCGTTTACGAGGAGGTGAACTGCGTGCCTGAGGCGAGTTCACTGTTTGCGGTGCCGATGGAACTGGCTTTGAAGTGGAGAGGCTGTGTTCCTTTGTCGGAACTGCCGGTGCTGACGGTGCCAGCATGTCCTGGCCGTGCACCTGCGGTGCCGGTTGTTCCAGCTGCAGCGGTGCCGATGCCTTATCAGTATTAGCAGGCACCGAGCCAGCTTGCTTGGCAGCCCTCGGTTCCGATCCAGCACTGGGTAGGCTGTGCTTGGTCGGCAGTTTTTCCCGGCTCCGCTTAGAGACACGGGAAGACACAGACCTCGAATCACCCGAGGATCCTGCAGCCTCTGGGGTGTTCGGGTTAGGAGGTTTTGAGTGTCCTTTAGGCAGGGAAGAGTCTTTCTTCCGAGCGGAGTCAGCCAGGGTCGGCTCAGTGGCTGACGCTGGAGAGAGCGACTTCTCCATGAGAAGGATTTTTAGACGCAGCTCTCTGTCCTTTTTGGCTCTGGAGCTGAGGTTAGCACAGTGTTGGCACTTCTGGGGGACATGTTCCTCCCCCAGGCATTTAATGCAAAGTGAATGGCCATCCGAAGTTGGTATGGCCTCACGACACTGTGCACATTTTTTGAAGCCGGGTAATACCGGCATGTCTATGAAGCGCGGCTGGCTCCGCCGCGGCTTCTTCCGTTTTTTTTTTGTTTTTTTTTTTTTTTTT
>ML683093.1:0-32110 GCA_007922195.1 Podocnemis expansa
GTTAAAGATTTGTACAGTAAATGCATGGGGCTGTTGTAATTGTTTCCGGAGATGGTGAACCACCCTTTCACTGCCTGGGAATACCCTATTTATGTTCCATTGGGTCCACTAATATAGGCAACCCAGTCCAGGCCTGTCCCAGGAGCATGGCGGACCCAGTGCATTCCATAATCTTCGAATGTGAACCTGGAGGATTTGCAGGCGAGGGGGAGAGAGTGTCCAGGCTTTCTCACATCCCCTCCAGATTCCCCCAGTTGGACCTTTCTTTCCAGGAACTAAGATTCTTGGACTCTTCATATCACAAAACCTGGTGCATGATTGTGACAATTATATTTGAATGCATGTATTTTTATTGAGAAGGTTTGCCTTAAATAATTTCCTTTCTAACTGAAAATGAATACAAGGAAATACTTTCCCACAAAGTTTACCTGTGGAACTACTTGTCACATGATATCATAAGGGCCAAGATTTTAAAAGGAATGCCACTCTCATCATTAGATTGTGTCATCCACAAACTCAGAAAATAAGCTATTTCACACCAGACCCTCCATAAATGAAGAGAAACTCTGTTGGAGTCAAAGAAGATTGTTATCCTCTCACTGCATTATTTTTTTATCTCTTGTAGCATGATGTGTAATAAAAAACTCAGAGTCACACAGAGGGTTTACATGTTACATGAAGTCATAAACATATTAAGTACACAGAGTGATCATGGCTTTTGACTTTTTGTTCTGGATGAGGCAGACCCGTATTTTATCACCTGGAAGGAATACACTTAGTTCCTGTGCTAGTGCCTTTTGAACACAATTTGGTTCCTTATTATTCTTTTAACTGGACAATTTTCTCCTAAGTAAGATGTTCACATCCCTCAAAAAAACTCAGTGGCAACAAAGTTGCTGACTGATTTACAAGAGTAACTAATATCTTCCCTTTCCATTGTAAATGGTAAATGGCCACATGTGGAGAAAGGCAGTGGCGAAGCACATCTAGAGTCCTTCAGATCTTACCAATGACCCTGATACCAAGGATATCCCTGAAGTGTTGAAAAACTGCTTCCCCTTTTTGTATGAGTCCTTGCTCTGCTCTGCGTCACTGTGTCCGTCCTGGGGCAGTAATAGGTGGCGGTGTCCGCAGCTGTCAGCCAGCGGAGCTGCAGGGAGAACTTGTTCTTGGAGGAGTCTTGTGTGATGGTTGATCGACTCTGCAGGGAGTTGGCATAGTCAGTGTACCAATTGCTAGAGCTATAGTATATGTGCCCTATCCATTCTAGCTCTTTTCCCACAGGCTGCTGGATTCAGTGCCAGGTGATGCTGATGCTTGGAATTGAGTCTCCGGAGATGGCACAAGTCAACGTGAAGGAGTCCCAGAGTTTCACGACTCCTGGTCCCTTTTCCTGCAGCTGCACTTGGGACAGTAAGGACCCCTGGGGAGATAATACATAAGTGAATCAGAGAGCCTGGTGCCTAAGGGAATCAGGTGCTGAACTGCCACTAATTCCATAGGGATCAGGGCACCTCATTCCCTTTTAAATATCACCACTTTTGAAATCTCTGCATCAAGGAACCCTTCTCTTCCCTTACCTGATGGGGCATCCATCATGAACAAGAAAAGCAGTAACAGCTTCATATTAAATTATGGTGCAGGCTGTTTCCTGCAGGCTGAGCAGGGCATTTCTGTCCCTGGAGAGAGAATGAGGATACTAGAATGCAGAGTCTGTAGTTAAACAGTAACTTCTGTGGTAGAGATTTGCATGAGATTTTCCTGGGATGAATATAAAAGGTAATGGTGGAGTTCTGTCTACATTTGTGGATCTTTCCCTGGGGAATGTTTCCTCCCAGGACAGGGAGATCAGTACAGCAAAAATTGTGAAATTGTCAGAACCACCTAAAGTTTTTGGACACCCAAACAAAATTTAAATAAATGGAATAGGATCCTTTAATCCTTTTAACAGGTTTTGAAATTGTCATCCAAATGTAAGTGCAAGACAGGACCTTCTCTAGAATAAAGGAATTTTTGAGAAAGAAATTATACCTACTGAATTATGTGGCCAGTAGCTCCCAAGCGAGTTAGGATCCCAAATGAGATAAAAATGAAATAGGTTTAGGATGTCTATCATCCTTGCATCATCTCTGAAATCATACCCCTTCCATGTTAGAAGAGATCTAGGACACTGTTAGCAAAAGCAGCATCTGCCACCTGGGGGACAACACAATGACCCAGCCTGATCAAATTCACAGGCTACTCCTGAGATCAGAAATAGCCTGAGAAATTGACTTGGCTGCCAAGCCACCTGCTGGTGGTAGAAAGTGGTTTGGGGCTGGATTGAACTCTGATTTGCTTGTGTTAAGTGACTCAGGGCTAGCTGTGGCTCCATGCTACTTGCCACCAGTGGCAGGACCTGGCTTCCAGCCCCTTACTACTTGAGGCAACTGACACAGGGCCAGATCCGGCTCCTAGCCCATTGTCACTGGCAGCAGGAGCCAGCTCCCACTCTGAGACACTTGCTGGCAGCTGCAGGAGCTGGATTGGGCCCTGTGATGAAGTAAGAAAACCTCTTGGGTTACTGTGGTTCTTCTTTTCTGTTCCTGTTCTTTGGTGATGGTATTCTGGTGATGAGACACAGGGGTGTGATAACTATAGGTACCACTGGGGGCGGGAGGCTTTAGTGAGACCTTACCTGGACCCCCTGGGGATGACAGGTTGTGGCCAGTTTAGACCAGGGGCAGGGCAGCTGGGTAGAGAGAGAACAAAGGGGGGAAAGAGGAGGAAGGAAGATGGAGGTCGGAGAGGCAGGACCTCCGGGGCTCGTCCTGGGGGTTTACTATCTGCCCTCCGGCTTGATCTGAGAGCCAACTGTCCTAGCTGCTGTGCTAAGTGGATTGCTAATAAACCCTCTGACTGCTACACTGGCTGAGTGTCACTGCTGATTGGGACGGCTGGGACCCTCGTGGAGGGAGGAACCCCCCCCCCCCCCAAGGGAGACCAGACAGAGCAAGGATCGGACTCTCTGGGCCTGGATTTGGGAAGCTGGCTACAGGTAGCATGGAGACCCTGGTGAATGGGAGAAAGCTCCACCGTAGCAGAGTCCTGGTGGGCTGTGAACAAAGGGGATCCAAGAAGCTTTTCTGGGTTCTCCATGACAACCATAATCAGTGTATAATATTCTGGGTCTGTCATTTGCTCAGGGGAACAAAATACCTTTGGAGCAGTACCGTGATAACAGCTGTGAGCAAAAAATCTCATTTTTCCTGTTGTTGGAGGGGCAGGTTCTCGGTGGTTGGTGGTAACTGGGCAGAGCCAGGGGGCTGCGGGTTGTCCCTGACTGCAAGAGGGTGGGACAGAGAGAGAAGAACAGATTTAAATTAGAAACTTTTCCCAATATTCATACATCCCCCTGCCCTGACCCCTTCTCATAAAGGACGCTCGCTACTTTCCAGAGCGCTTGTGACTTTCTTGCACCTGGACTCAGAGAGGAGTCAGATGTTCCTTGCTGTATGCTATACACACCAGTGTGGGAAGATCCTCATTTTGGACACAAAGTGGGAAGAATCAGCTGCCTGGTGTGAAAATGTAAAAGTCCCCCAAGAGGCCGTGCGGTCTAGTGGACACAGACTAGATAAAAATATTTGGTCTGCTTCTATGAGCCTTGGGCAAATAACTGCTACATGCTTCAGTTTCCCAATCTATAATAATGTCTTTTTTTGTGAGGCCCCTTGAAAGCTGTGCAACTCTCAGGAGATCAGCAGAAGAAACCCCAGGGGTACTGATGCCCAGTGCGCTATTCTGTAGACAACACCGACACTTTATCTATACAAGTAGCTTCCCTCCACCTGCCTGCCTTCTCTGCTTCCAGTCTATGATTTCTTGTGGCTTGTTCGAGGACATCAGCAAACTTTGTCTGCTGCTGAGAAACCGCTTCCCTTTTTTGTATGAACCCTTGCTCTGCTCTGTGTCACTGTGTCTGGCGCAGTAATAGGTGGCGGTGTCTGCAGCTGTCAGGGAGCGGAGCTGCAGGGAGAATTGGTTCTTGGAGGAATCTGCAGTGAGGGTCGCTCGACTCTCAAAAGATGGGCTGTAGTATGTGCGCCACTTGGAGCTGCTCCAGTCGATCTGTCCCAGCCACTCCAGCCCTTTCCCTGGAGCCTGGCGGACCCATTCCCAGTAGCTGTTAGTGACAGAGTCACCGGTGACAGCACAGCTCAGTGAGAGGGTCCCTCCAGGTTTCACAACTCCTGGACCGGACTCCACCAGCTGCACTTGGGACAGGACACCTGAAGTAAAAACAACACAAGATCAGTTAATCAAATCATTCGCCCATCATTGTGTATTTCCTGTCCCCTGCCACAGTTACTTACATCCCGGGGCAGCCAGTAGGGAAAGGAAAATCAGTGTGAAACCCATTATTTACAATCAAGAAGAAAAGTGTGCCCAGTGGCAGGAACCGGTAGATCTATGCTTGGGGAGGGACTGAGGCTCCTGGAATGAGGGGTCAGTATTTAAACAGATGCCCTTGGGGCAAAGATTTGCATGAGGGTTTCACTGAGTCAGGATAAATATGACTAGCAGAGGCATGGTTTGACTCAAAGCGGGCACGTCTTTTCCACACACAAAATGGGGCAATTCACCTGTCCTCCAAAACTGAAATCTCAGCTTGTGTCCTTCCGCAGAGATTTAGCCACAGCACATCTATGCTTAGCACCATAGTCATGGCCATATGGGGACAGATCCAGTTTCCATCTCGTCCAACAATATCTCTCTTACAGCAGCCAGCAACAGATGCAATGAAAGGTGAAGGAAATCATGCAGTGGGCAGATGTGCGATAATCTGCTTCCACTTTAGATCTGATTTCTTTTAGTGAGCGAATGGCCTGAAGCCTGAAGCTCAACTTTAACATCACTTAGGAGTATTGGTTGTCATTAGTGACCATAACAGAATGGTCTTGATATTCGCGTAACTGTCCTATCTGTTCAGGTCACAGCCTGTGACACGAGACTCATCTTTTATCCTAAGAAAGCCAAAGATGAAAGATAAGCCTATGGTTAAAATCACCAGTCAGAAAATGAAGAGAGCAGGAGAAGACTTTAGGTGCCAATACAGAGGTGGAGAAATATGAAGTAACTCCAGAGGTGGGTGTTGGTTACAGACTGCAGACTGAAGGCTGAAGACAAAATGGAGTTGGGACCAATGTCCCCTCTAAAGTGATGATGCAGCTGAGCAAATTGTGGATGCAGCTGAGCAAGTTCCCTGACCCACACTGGGCCCCTTCTCCACTGCCTGCTGGCTCCCCAAGCACATCCATAACTTGCTCAGCTTTATCATCAGCTTAGAGGAAATGTTGGACCTGATCCTATGACTTACACTTCCCTGCATTTATTTTCCTCCCATCCTGTAGGTTCCCCCATCTTCAAAACATCTGACAAAGTGGGATTTTCTCTCACAAAAGCTCAAGCAATAAATCAATTTGTTAGCCTTTAAGAGTGCCACAGGACTCTGTTTGTTTTGCTGCACTAGACTAACATGGCTATCCCTATGGAACTTCACAAATATTTGACGTACTCATGATCTATCATCATCATCCAAGGGAAATCACAGGATTTGAACTTGTAAAAACACAAACAAACAAACACAAACACACACACACACACATTTCATGATAAGACAAAGAAATGACTCTAATACCTTTCCAAGCAGAGAACAATTTTATACATGCAGCCTTACGTTTCTTGACGTCACTGCAGTTGTCTTGCACCAAACTGTTTGCTGTACGCTTTGACATTTTGTGCTATGAATGTGTGAATCTGCTTTGTGGGATGGATTGTGTTTTTTCCTTTGTCTGTAATTTCAGCTCATCTTTAGAAGATAGGAAAATACATAAAGAAAATGTGTGAGAAATTACAGTAAGAGCTGATGATCACAAATAGCCAATACAGTCCTATTATTTTTTAGAGATTTCTAATGAATGTGCAAATTCTGACTATTTCTCACTCATTGAGCTAAATGAAGGCACCCTGATTTAGGCCTACATATCACTGAGCTAATGTTAATTAAGGTCAATGGCGGTTTTTCCACTTTACTGAAAAAGTTAGATCAGGCTGCCTTCTTTCTCTGCAACAACCCCCATCTGCCAGTTTTGTGTTGTCCTTGTCTGCCAGCTTTGATCTTTCCTTTGATAGCTTCCAAGGGAAAACAGAGCTGTGCTAAAAATACATGCTTGTTCTGGAGGGGACTCCTCCTCTGAAAGCCATTGTTTAGGATAGTATTTGGTAAAGATATCAAAATGGGAGGACATGTAGTTTGCCTATAATGTATTGTTAGGGGCATTCACTTAAATGTGAGCACAAGGTGGGGTGTGCCTCTCGGATACCACAGAGCCAAGCATGTGTGAACACCTATTATAGTAGCCACTTAGAGATTCTGGGATGAAAAGTGCTGTAAAAATGCTGTGTGTTAATAAAGCAACATACGGTTCTATACAGCTTTCTGTGTTTATTCTGAATCTTGGGTGGAATTTGTTTGTTATATCTACCTATCCGGCAGCAATGAGTTGAAAGGGAAACAATACATGTATCCCTAGACTTCAACCCTCAGAGCCCCCCCCCCCCCTTCCCACAGCAGGAGCGGATCTCCAGCTTCTGCTCCCATCCTGGGAGCCCAGACACCAGCTCTGATCCCCCCCACTTCAGCTCCCAGCCCAGCCCCGGAGACCCCCGCGGACTGCCACTGATCCCTGTTTGTCCCCTCAGCCCCAGAACCCCGACCCCTGCTGATCCGCACTTGCCTGCCAGCCCCAGAGCCCCCGCCGACCACCACTGATCCCCTGTTTTTCTGCCCGGAGCCGCCTCAGACAGCTGCTGATGCCTGCTTGTCCTCCCAGCCCCAGAGCCCCACACCGACCGCAGCTGATCCCCTGCCTGCCTCCCAGCCCCGGAGCTCCCGCTGACCACCGCTGATCCCAGCTTTTCTCCAGCCCCGGGGACCCTGCCGTCTGTCACTGATCCTTTGCTACCCTCCCAGCCCCTGAGCCCCGACTGCCGCTGATCCCCGCCTGCCTCCCAGCCCCGGAGCCCCCGCCGACCATCGCTGATCCCCTGCTTGCTTCCCAGCCCCAGAGCCCCCACCGACCGCTGCTGATCCCCGCTTGCCTCCCAGTCCCGGAGACCCCGCAGACAGCCACTGATCCCCCCACTTGCCTCCCAGCTCTGGAGCCCCGACCACCGCTGATCCCCACTTGCCTCCCAGTCCCAGATTGACCCCTTCCTCCCTCCCTATCTTGCTCACTTTCTCCTTAACCTCATTCCCCTTACCTGGCTCATGCTTTTGCCTAGGTGTGCTGCTCTCTCCCAACCCTGCACATGCATCTAAAGCATGCTCAGGGCCAGGGATCTTTAACTGCCTATTCAAAGTCAGCCCCACCCCAGGCTGCCTGGTGCCCAAGAGAAATGTGTCTGGGGCCAGGTATAGCCTGCAGCTGCCTGATCTGCGCTGGGGTCAGTGCTTGCTGTGCCGGTGAGCAGCGGCAGCTGCGTCAGTGCTCACCGGCACAGCTTACAGGGAACATTGGTTGGGACTGCTGTCTTGTATCACCTCTGTCCTTCTCCATGCTGTGCAGTCCTTGCAATCAAAATGGAGTTGAGTCACATGGGCAAGTCCTAGTGGCTTAACAGGTTTCTCTCTGGGCCCCCTATACCTGGGAGCTTACCCAATGGGCAACTGAGGAGACAATGCAATGGTTGTAGGCATCCATTCTGGGAGTTTCCTAGAATCAAATAACTTGGAAAACAAATAGAACAAGCATATTCTTAAAAATCATTCCTAGCAGATTACACCCTCTGTATTGGTACCAAACATGGTATATCACTGTGGAAGAAAACTTTATGTATGTAAGTAAAATTTTATGTAAAAGCAAGCTGTAGACCTGTTAGGCCTTAAACTTTAGTCAAGAGAATGTATGCAAGGAAGATTTTTTTATGTGCTGAAGGGAAAGATGGGAAGAGAGAGCAGATGTCCAGGAAACAAAATTGTCTGTTGTTGAAGCTGATAACTGAAGGTCATAAATCTGTAACAATGTAGACTTGAAAAAAAGAATGTTTTGGGAAATGAGCTGACTCTGCTGTTACCTTGACCCAGCTGTTCTGTAAATCTTTTTGTAGCTAATTAATGTAGCCAATTAATGAACAGATGTATCATATGCTAACCGCCTATATTATCCTATAAATACTGCTGGAATCTGGCTTGTGATCAGAGTTCATTTGATCATTAGGAGACCACTTTGTGTACCTATTGATTAATAGTCTCTCCTGCAATTGTAGAACAATAAACAAGTGTCTTGCTTTAACCTGACAAACTGGGTCATTAATTTCTACAATATCACATATGGATTATTGCAAACATGAAATATTAATATGATAGATAATCAAAAACCATCCCTTAAACCCAGACAGTGTCACAATCTCACTCAGAACCCAGAGCAAACTCTTCCACAATAACAGAACATAAATACACCTAGAATTCTTCTATTAGCTATCCCTTCAATGTTCATTGGAAAAAAAAAAAAAGGGAATCAATCATTTCTCTCTGTTATGGAGAACCCAGAAAAGCCTCTTGGATCCCCTCTGTTCACAGCCAATCAGGACTCTGCTATGGTGGAGCCTTCTCCCATCCACCACCTGGGTTTCCATGCTACCTGTAGCCATCTCCCAAACCCAGGCTCACAGGGTCCGACCTTTGCTCTGTCTGGTCTCCCTTGGTGGGGTTCCTTCCTCCACGAGGGTTCCAGCAGTCCCAATCAAAAGTGATGCTCAGCCAGTGCAGAAGTTAGAGGGTTTATTAGCAATCCAGTTTGCACAGCAGCTAGGACAGTTGGCTTTCAGATTAAATAGGAGGTATAGTAGTAAACCCCCTGGACAAGCCCCTGGAGATCCTGCCTCTTCGAGTCCTGTTTCCCTACTACCCTCTTCCTCTCTCAGCCCTTTGTTCTCCTCCTGCCAGCTGCCCCTGGTCTAAACCAGCCACACCCTGTGTCACCCACAGGGGGTCCAGGTAAGGTCTGACTAAAGCCCCTTCTCCCCCTAGTGGTACCTATAGTTATCACACACCTGTGTCCCATCACCAGAATACCCTTGTCCCACCACCAAAGTACAGGAGTAGAAAAGAACACCTTTGGTTATCACCCTTGGCATCCCACAGCAGCCAAAAGGCTTTCTTACTTCATCACATTCTTTATAACTGTGCTGTTCATTCTTATATTTGTTTCTTTGTTCCCCCAAAAGTGTCCTCCACTTTGTCTCAGCTACTCAACCAAAAAGTCACAGAAATTCAGACTGGACTGGATCTCCAGAGGTCACTTGGCTCACTGTCTCAAGGCTTAGGAAGTGTTAAGAAATCCTAGAAAATGGTGAATGATGGAGAGAGCCTCTTGCTGACCAGGGATGTCTCAGATCTTTCCGTCACTCAGTGTTGTCAGCTGGGGGAACACACCCAGCACCCTCCTGGGAGAGGAGACCAATGGATAGAGCACAAAAAATTGTGATGGAGATTTACTTTACTCCCACTGCTGGAAAGGCTAAATCCTCATTTCAAGAGACACACCCAAAATCTATGTCTCCTTGCAGCCTTTGACTATATCAGGGATGGGGCTCAAAACTCATTGCATGCTCTAAACCACCCAGATCATTCTGATTTCTCTCAGTGACTCTAGGATTCAACATCAGCAGCTGTAAATCTGAATTCTGTGCCTCTTTGTGTAAGGTACAGACTGACCTCATGTTCTTCTTCAGCCCCCTCAGCTCTTATATCCACTGAATGAAACCTGCATGCAAATACCTCCCTTGTGTGTCCTCTATAAACATGTACTCTTGGTGCTAGACACCTCAGACTGTCTGGTGTTTCTGAGCTGAGAGACTAGAAGAGTGCAAACATAAAAATATTATTTGTATTCCTTCTCCTGTTGCACACCTCATCATGTAAGTATTAGGTGGGACAAATCTGTGCACCCACCAGGGGGTTACTGGATTCTGGGGTGAATTCACATGCTCTGTCTTCTTCACAGTGGTCCTGCCACAAGTACAGCTGATGGAGTCAGGTCCCAGGACTGTGAAATCCTCAGAGACTCTCAGACTCACCTGCTCCATCTCAGAGGCCTTCAGTGATGTCCATGGCAGTAACTGTTGCTGGTGGCACTTGATCCAACAGAGGCCTGGGAAAGGACTGGAGTGGATGAAATATAGAGCAAGGGAAAAGCACAAACTATGCAGTTTCCTTCAAGTGTTGCATCAGCATCTCTGGGAACCTTTCCAAGAACCAGTTTTCCCTGCTGCTGGGATCTCTGATAGTTGTGGACAGTGCCGACTATTACTGCTCCCAAGAGACAGAGTGACACAGACCCAAGGCCAGACAGGCACACAAAGGGGAAGTGGAATCTAAACCTCCCCAGGAGAGACTGATTCAACTCAATCGTGTAAGTCAACAATTAGCAACTAGTATGAATCTCTACCCTCACACTAGACCTGATGTCAAATCATTCCTGTTCAGCATCATAACTTGGATTAACAGCACTCTGGGCTACTCCCATTCCAAAGAAGGCTAGATCAGATTCAAGGAGCCAGGGTGCACAGCAAATGGTGAGATCCCCCTTCCCACCCAGAAGCTAGAGCAGGATTGATTCAACACCCAGCTCACTGTGGCTTTATTATTTATGCAGATATGTCAGATGTTGGGTTTCCCCAGCTAGAATCCATGAAAATAGAAAGGAAATATACTGGGGAAGTTTTTTGCATTTAGAGGGAAAGGATCTTGGGGGTTGGGGGAAAAAGCAGTCTTGTTTTAGATATCCTACACAGCACATGGTGAAATTTCTCCTAACCTTTCAGAAGAGGGAGAGGAACACACCAGTCCTGGCAGACTCCAACTCATTCACAGACATCCTGAAAAACAATAAAGTATTTCAGCTCCGAGGCATCTAACTCTCAGAGGACTGAGGTTCTGGAATACCCTTTCAAAGGGAGCAATGGGGGCAAAAAGGCTGAGCTTGCTAAGTGTATGAAGAGGATGGTGCAATGAGGCTGCCTACAATGGCATGTAGCTGATCTGAGACTGCTAGCATCAAATGCCTCCAACTGCTCATGATGGGGCACGACATGGGGAGAGCTTGGAGTTACTACCGGAAAGTTTTTTTCCCCCAAGAGTCTGGTTGATGGGTCTTACTGAAAAACTTAGGGTCCTACTGATCCTATATCAGGGGTGGCGAAGGGAATTCCCCCATCAAATATGTAGGGACCTGGGACTTGGGGGTGGGTTGGGAGAGGGTTGACTTTTTTGAAGAAGGGGGAATCAAGCATTTGCTGTTTTAAACAAGTGGAAATGGTAGCTTCTATGTTTCTTGAAGTCTTCAGACCTTGATTTGAGGATCACAGGTAACTCAGTCAGAGAAAGGGTCTATTTCAGGAGTGAGTGTCCTGCAATATTCAGGAGATCAGACCAGGTGATGATATTGGTTTCTTCTAACTTTAAAATTGGTGTATCTATCTCAACCTGGTATATGTTGAATACTCCTGAGAGACCTGTAAAGTGAAAATATCACACACTGCAAACAGTGCTATTATTAATAGTTAAAACTTTTCAGCCATAGACCTCAAGGCTCTTTACAAGTGTTTCTCAACCCATATCCTGTGGAACACTGGTGCTCCTTAGCCATAGTGCAGGTTCTCTGTGACCCACCCAAATCTCTCCCTGTTGGGGGGATGAATACAGCAGGGGAAAGAGCAACTTGATACCTCAGCCGCAGCAAAGTTTTCAGGCATGTGGTGGGAGATGTTGACACATGCCTGGAAGCTCTGCTGCATTTTAAATCTCTGGAGCATTTTAAATCTCTGCCACTGTTACCAGCTTTTTCAACCATATTTTCATCAGATATTCCACATAAAGTAATTAATACCTTCAGATGTTCCCCAGACCACTGAAAGTTAAGAAACACTGCTTTACAGGAAGAGTGAAATCACATTCTGCTTCTTTTTATACAGGGAGAAACTGTCAGTGAAACAAGATGGGGAGACAGAGGGCACTTAGCTAAGGTCATCCAGCAAGCAATGGGCAGGGCCAGGAAAGAAACTCAAGTCCCTAGGTCCACAACACTATCCTGTGGGCTGTATGGCGATCCATACTGAGTGATACCATTAGCAACATCACAGATTGCCTCTGTTGTTTTGTTGATCAGTTGATAACTCTAAGAGGCCACTCTTGCAAGAATGATCCTATTAATATTAACAAAATATTGTGATTCCTAACAGTCCTTCTATATAGGCATTATGAGGGATAGAGAGATAGATAGATCCAAGAAAGTAATTCCTTAGCAAAGGACTGCCTGTTACTATGTGTCTGTACGGCATCTAGTATAATGGGGCTATGTACTTGTCAGAGGCGTCACTAGCACTGGGAACAGGGGGGCCCATGCCCCAAATCTCTGAGGCTGTGCCCCTGGTCTTTTCCCTGGACCCCCACTGCGGACACAGGAAGAACTGGCCTGTCCCCGGCAGTGCAGGGAGAGAGCTCACTGAGCGTCTTAGCTGCAGCTGCCCCTCCACTGCCATCACTCAGCCAGGGGAGAGAGGGGAGGGAGGTTTCAAACCCGCCTCTCTGCTGAGGCAGCAGCAGCAGCTCCAGCACTGGCTCCCATCCAGAGGACACAGCAGGTAGGTGCTGGGGGGGTACTGGAGGCCCCAGTCAGGAGCAGGGGAGAAGAAGGGCTGACTGGGGCCAAGGGGGGCTTCCCTGCATGGGCTCCAAGCCCTGGGTGGAAGCAGAGAATTAGTCCCTGGGCCTCTGGGATGCAGGTGGGGCAGAGGGATTCTCCCAGGCCTTTGGGACCCAGGTGGGGCTGTGAGGGGTGCCAATAGGCTTCCAGGACCCGGGTGGGATGGGTGGGGTGACTCCAAACCTCAGGGGCCCATGTGGGACTGCTGAGGGTGTCCTTAGGCCTCTGGGACCCAGGTGGGACTCAGGGGGCTACCCCCAGGCTTATGGGCCCTGGGTGGGACCGGGAGGGGTGTCCATAGGTCTCTGAGGCCCAGCTGGGATTGGCGCGGGGTACCCCTGGGCTGGGGGAATTCCCACCATGGCCTCTAGGTCCCAGCTGGGTCCATGACTGTCTCCCCAGTGCCTGCAGGGGGAACCCCCATGGCCTATGGGCCCCAGGGGCAGGTGGCCTGGGAATGGAGCCCCTCATCTGAGCCCCAGTTGGGCCAAGGGATGTTCCTCAGCCTCTGTCTGGGCCAGGGTCAGGCCAGCAGAAGGCTGGTGAGCCGGGGACTATCCCTTAGCCTTGGGTCCCTGGGGATCAGGTTGGTGGCCAGGCTGCTTTGATGCAGCCCTGGCCAGGGAGCACCCCACAGCCCAGGGGGTGAGCCTCACATGCCAAACCAGGGTCTCCTGCCCTTAGCACATGCCCAGACCATGGTGCTGCCCTGGTCCCCCCAGGGTCTTCTGCCCTCTCCTCATGCCCTTGTGTCAGGTCTGGCCTGGCCTGGAGTCCCCTGCCCTCACCATATGCCCGGGTGGTGGAGCTGCCTGGTCTGACCACAGGGTCTTGCATGGCGGTGGGGTTGGTCTGGCACAACCTTGGGATCTCCTGCCCTTGCCTTGTTGCCTCAGTTGTGAGGCTGGGGCAGCAGGTGGTCTGGGAGTGTAACCTCATCAACAGTGATATTATTTGTAAAGTTGAACTCTGCTGAACACCACCATATGCTGTTCCTTGTATTTATCCTATGCTTGAAATTGTTCCCTTGTGTGTTAGATTGTTCTACATTAAGCAGAGGGTGACTGGAGGTGTGGGGCAGGGACAGATAACATGGAGGGACAGAGATAATTAATTGTATTTACCTTTAAAGTACATGTTAAGTAACATTGTGTATATGTCCTTTAGTGTCATAAGTAAAATAATTCTGTAACCCTGACTAATAGGCATTATAACCAGTATCCAACAAGACTCCATATTGCCAGTTTAGAACTCCTGCTTCTTCTCTGAGCACTGATGCATTCAGTAATAGGTGTCACCGTGCCGGAGCGCTGAATTAGTCAGAAAAACTTTGTCCTATCCTGTCAGAAGAGGGGAGGCGGCCACCGCCCTTCGCACCACCCGTGGCTACATATATGGCCACCTCCCTATCCCCTCCTCAGTTTCATTTCTTCCGCCTTATGCGTCGGATCTGGAACATTCGGTCCTTGCTATTGCAAGCAGCCTGTCTGTTATGAATGAGTTTTTCACCTGACTGGGACAATCTCTTTGTGGATTTAATTCCACAAGAGACTTCTGCCATTGGACTGAAACAGCTTACAATCATGCCAGGGTTCAAACCTTGTGCCAACTGCGGCAAGGCCTTCCCCAGGGATGACCCCAAAGGAAAGTGCCTCAGATACCTGGGCAAAGACCACATGGTCTCAGCGTGTTCCATCTGTCTCTCCTTTAAACCTCGGACCATCAAGGAGAGGGAACAGCGACGCCGTGCCCTAGCCTCAGAGGAGGCTCCGCACATTTCACCTGAGGCTTCGGGTTCAAGCCTGGCCCCAAGACGCAGGTCGGCGCCGGTGCCTATGCAGCACCGTGCCACCGGTGACCGCCACTGCCACACCACCTCGGTGCCAACTCCGGCACCGCGGCACTGACCCGGCACCTCAACACCAATCGAGGTTGCCCTCAGTCAGCCTGGCATCATTGGCACTGGGCTCACCTCGGCCATCGGCACCGGGCTCTCCTAGGCTTCGCATCATATCATCTCCGGTGCTGATGACCTGGTACAGCCCGGCCTCAACGGTGCTGAGCCCACCTCAGCACTGGCTGATCCCACCTTTGGCACCACGGAGTCCAGTGCCAAAGGAGCGGGAGCAGTCCTCCTCTCCCCAGCGAGGACTTGCCTGCAACCCATGAGGGGACGATCCTCATCCCATCTATGCCAGAGGTGCTGGAGGCAGCACGAGCCCTGCTGCTCCTTCCAACTCCCCCTGCCATACCTCTAATCAGGAGGGGTAAACCAGCCTTCTCGTCAAAGGCCTGGGCCCAAAAGGGGCGCTCCTCTCCTCCCCCCATGGGGGCGCCGGCACCACTCCACCACCAGCACAGAGCCAGGAGCCCTGAGCCCCTTCCCCCAGCTCCAGCCCATAAGAGGGACCTTCTAGTGGCTCTAAATGGCCCTGGCACTGAACATCATCCCCCTTTTGTTTTCGGGTGCAAGAATGGTCCCCTGAGGGAACTCTCTTCCCTCCCTGGCAAATCCCCAGTGCTGTGCTGTCCCCGGCACTGGAGACCTTTATGGGAAACCTTGGGGCACACTTTGACTTGCTGCACCAAGCTACGGCCTATTTAGGTATGCAGGTGGAGCCCCTGAGCCTTCCCCCCATACCCTGTTTGGGCCGGCATTCGCGTCCACAGTGCCTTTAGCAATCCCACCCCACCCGAGTGTATGGGATCTTACACATTCCCGGTGGCAAAGTCCATGCTCTGTCCCTCCAGTTTTGCATATGGTGAGCATTAAGTATCGAGTAACAAAACTGGACTACCCCTCACTCGCTGGCCATCCAGTTCCCCCTCGGGACGTGGTCCAGATGGCAACAGTGGCCAGAGATCCCCCTAGGGATCCCTTCCTCTCCTCTAGGGAGACCAGAGAACTGGATCTGTTAGGCCGCAAGGTGTATTCCTCGTTGGCCTTTCAATTGCGGGTGGCAAACAACAAGGCAATAATCAGCAGGTATCTGCTGGATGTCTGGGAATCACTCGGGAGATTTAGGAACATGCTCCCGACTGAGGCCAGGGATGACTATGATGTCTTCCCAGAGGAAGGTAGCACAGTCTCACAGGACCTCCTCCTCTCAGCCTGTGATGCGGTGGACGATGATGCCCGCACCATGGCCTCGGTGGTTACCCTCCGCAGGGTAGCTTGGCTTAGGGAGGTTAGAGTGTCTCCTAACGCATAGCAGGCAGTCTTGGACCTGCCCTTCGAAGGAAATGTCCTGTTACCCCCTGAAACGCTTTCAGTGGCAGGCACAGCCTGGGATCTTCGGGAGGAGGCAAAATATTTCAGCCTTCTCCTCCCCGGGCCCACCCCACTGACTTAGCTCCAACTTCCCAGGTGGGGCAACCCCCCTCCCCTTGTTTTCTTTCTGCCCCGCTTGCGGCGAGAAGAGGGTTTTCACCCACCCCTCCCAAAGGTAGGGGCTCTCTGGCCACCGCTACTCCCTTAACCTAAGGATGCAAGGGACCTAGGGTGTCACCCCCCCCCTCACATAGGGAAGACAGGCCTGCTAGGAATCTTCGAGGCCCTGCCTCGCCTTCCCTTCCCCACCAGCAGGGGAAGGAATAGATCAGGAGTAAGGAGTTGGGGATTGGGCACCTGAGGATGGAAACTGCCCCTCTCCCATTGCAACAGATTCCCTTCCTGATTACTCCCCCCCCTGTGTTCCCCACCCTAACCCCTCATTAAGAGATGGAGACATGTCTCGTTGTAGCACACATCCAAAGACTTCCCATGACAGGACTGTGCCTGTGGCCATGACATGTGCCCGGGTCAGGGAAAAGGGGGGAATGCCCCTGGTTGCACCTCCACCTTCTACGCTCAGACCCAAACCCCTTTTGACAGGAATTCTCCTGCGTGATCAGGGGACACGTCTGTGTGAAAATACAGCTGTCTGGGAAGCCATTTATTGGGAAGGTGCATATAGAGTGCATGGGCACTAGGTATGGCCATTCCGCCTTTTCCCACCCTTGCACGGTCACCCGTCTCTACCTCCTCGTGAACTAGTGGGAACCAGGGGCCCACCTCAAGAACCCTCTCCTTGGTCTACCACCTTTGAGGTAGCCCACAATTCCCCGACATTACCGAAGTATGCGGGAGACACCAAAAAAGAAAAAGAGAAAACCCCGGAGGAGGAACACCTTGTTGGGTTCCATACATTAGGAACCTACGAAGGGCCTATCCCTTTGAGTGCCCTCCCACACATAATATCTGGCTCAGTACCCACTGCCTTCGGGACAGCTGTCTATGTCAGCCAGAAGGTCCCTTATTTCCAGGGCATTTGAGCAAACCTCACCCTACGATCTTGTCCCCTGGCAGGATACGCCTCCACCCCCTGTCCGCCCTGCCTCCCCGTGGGACTGTCCCACTATGCCGCGTGTAGCCCCTTAGGAATACCACATTTTTTCCATGTGCGTTGGTGGTGCCTCGCAGATCAGCAGTCCCCTCTTGCCTTCCCCAAGGACGCCGCTGACACCACGGCCATTCCCATGGCATGATACACAGAGAACCCATTTCTATACAACACATAGTGGTTTGGGGTAGTACCCCCTTTATTCGCCTCTACTTCCCCTCGGGGAAGAGACTTCATTGGTTCTCTAATACTAGGTCTTCCAGATGCAGCAGTGGCCACTCTGGTAAGGTTCCATTCTCGAGCCTAGGGAGGACCTTCCTTGATAGTGGAGTTCTTCAATATCCACGTATTGAAGAATGTTCCCCTTGGCAGCCTTGGCTGGCAAAGTGGTATTGCTATCCCTCCACCAAATACCATAGGTACTGAGTCCATGGGTTTTCCAGCTCTCCTCCGATTCTTCCAGTCACCTAGGGGCTGACTGGACAACAGCGAGAGCTCACTCCCATTCCTCTCCTCTCCACTTATGCTCCAGTGTGAGCTTTGAGAGGCAAACCCTGCAAGCCTAGGCTAGAGGGGCCCTTCCCTACATTCTAGCACCCTGCAGGTCCTATTAGACCACCCGGTCGGCATTGCCTCAGGTCACATTGTGGTCAGTATTTCTCCGGAACCTCTCTTCTCCGAGAGTCTGGTCATAGTGTCAACTCGGCTGAGATTGTGCGCTCCTGTGCTGCCAGGTCATTAATGCACACGCCGCAGGTCTTGCCCTGCTTGGCCCAATTCCATATGCCGTGGCTCATGCCTCATGGTCTTTTAAGTCACCCTCGAACTATCTCATGGCCTTACACCCTTATTTCTCTCTTTATCTAGATGACTTGCATGGCCACATCCTCTATATGGGGCATTGTCTATCCCCTCCTTTCCCACATGTGCACTTAGTAGTAGCCAAACCAATTCATGACTACGTGGCTCCTGAAAGCCTTCGGTGCCCTTTGTCTTTCCCTTCTTGTTCTCACCCAAGACATGCCCATTTGGCTACTCTCACTTGCTAGCCTGTAATGTTTCTCCTGTGCATCCACGTGGCATGAGCTAGGCCAGACTTGTGGTCTTGCAGTTACACTCCAAATTTTCCATTTTAGGAGGGGCACCCACACAATCAATTTTCTTAGATTGCACCTTTTCTCCGATCCAGGTGTCCTGGCCCAACGTAATATACTACCTGCCTCAGTGGGTTCAGGCCTGCCCTGTTCTGGTGGACCCTCAGCTTTTGCTCCTTCCGGGCCCATTCAGGCCCGCTCACCGCTTTGCTTCGGCAAGTGTCTTGCTGGAGGGTACCTGCATATCTGGGCTTTGTTTCTGTGCTGAAGGCGGAAGTACCAACTCCACCCGCCATCCATCAGCATGGCTAGTAGTCCCCTATTACTGAATGCATCCGAGCAGCGCTCGAAGAAGAACGGTGGGTTACCTACAGTAACCATCCTTCTTTGAGATGGGCTGCTCAGATCCATTCAGGTCCCTCCCCTCCTTCCATGTTTCTGGAGTTGGCAACTCTGAGGAACTGAGGAGGGGGCGGGGAGGCGGCCATACATATACTCATGTGTGGCGCGAGGGGTGGTGTCCGCCTCCCCTCTTCTGACAGGCTAGGATAAAGTTTTTCCTACCAATGAAGTGCTCTGGCACGGAAACACCTATTATTGAATGAATCCGAGCAGCCCATCTCGAAGAAGGGCGGTTACTGTAGGTAACCCACCCTTAAACACTGTACTCCATTTTGTATACTTGATGAAACTTGGTTTAGGCATATGCTGTGTATGTTCATTTAAATGTGTGAATGAAGGGGGTGTGTGTGTGAAGAGACCAGTCTCAATTGCCAGCCTGTCTTGATGGAGCACAATTACCATCTAATTGGCCAAACAATGCAGACATCTCTGATTATAACAAACAGAAGGAACTACCCCAGAAAGAAAAGAACAAAATACAATCAAGCCTGCAAATGACTGGTGACCAATGATCTCACACAAACCCTGAGGGCAACATGACAAAGCAAATCCCATAGACTTACATGAAGGCCAGCATAGGAGCGTAAAAACTTTGGGGGGGTCTAACTCTGCAGCTGTCATCTTGGAGCATTGGATTCATGACCAACAGAGGCCTGGCTCCTTCCTTGTGCCCAGCCTCGCTGGCCACTAACCTGGCTCAAGTAACACATGAAAGAATTGGTACTCATATCATACCAAGTTGCAGAACTTCTTGTGTGTGAGAGAGAGAGACTGCTTTTTGCTATCCTTACATATTTACAAGAAATTTGACATATTGCCTTGTTGCTTGAATAAGATCCTGCTAGTCTTTTCTTTTGGGTGTTTTTGTTGCACATCATTTTAGTAGGTGCCCTTTTGGTATAACAGAGGAAATGGAATTGTTAGAAAAGACTAGCAGGATCTTATTCAAGGGACAAGGAAATGTGCTACATTTATTTGTAAATGTAAAAATAGCAAAAAACAGACACATACATTGAAACTCATGAAATTTTGGAAGCTGGCATGATATAATTACCAGTCCTTTTAAGTGTTGCTTGAGCCAGCCCAGTGGCCAACTAAGCTGGGCATGAGGAGTGAGCCAGGTCTCTCTAGGTCATGAACCTGGTGCTCTAAGATGACAGTTGGAAAATGAAACACAAAATTTTCATGTTTTTTTGTACTCACTGAGTCTCATCTGAGTGTATGGGGCTTGCTGTGTCTTGCTGCCTCAAAGGTCCTGTCTGATGATCGTTCATCACCAGTCATTTGCAGACATGACTTTGATCTTGTAGTTTGTCTTTCTCTTTCTGGGGTGGATTCTTCTTGCTTTTCAGAGATTAGTATGAATTGTTCATCCATTAAGGTGGTATTTGCATTTCATCAGGAGAGGCTGGCATCAACTGATCCCATCACACAGACTCTTCATTCACCTATCTTTTTCAAACATATTTAAATGAAATTATGCAGTGTTACATCTAAAAGAAATTTCATCAAGAATATAAAATCAGTTCCAAATTTACAATATGGAGCTTTGTTAAATATTGGTTATAATGTCTATTAAACTGAGTTAAATATTTGAGTTATGATATTAAAGAGCAAATACAGTGTTGCCTAACCGATGCTTTAAAGGTAAATTCTATTTGTTTTACCTGTGTCCCTATATTGTGACTACAGAAGACTGAGCAAATATTAGCAGACTGGGGCTGGGGAAAAAAATTCCTGAGATTTGAGAGTTCTGTTGGGAGATCATGAGTGAGGCTTTACCTACCAATAATGTTGCTATTTAATGTCACTATTTATTCTGCTCTTCAGTTTTGCCCTCCTATGAATTGTGCAAAGAATAAGTACACCTACCACGCAGCATGCCACAAAGTTAACCATGCTTTTACTAAAACATTCCAGGGGAGTAGCCATGTTAGTCTAATTCAGTAAAAATAGAAAAAAAGTCCTGTGGTACTTTTAAAGAGCAACATTTATTTATCACATGAGCAAAATCACATTTTGGAAACCATTTTCAAGGATCTGACAAAGTGGGATTTGACCCCCAAAAGCTCTAGCAATAAATAAATTTGTTACTCTTTGAAAGTGCCACTAGCTGCTTTGCTTGTTTTATAGTTGCCGTACTTTATTGTGAATTCCTGTAATGTTGTCTGTCTTGCATTGGATAGTGTGGTCCCAGTAATGCTGTATTTTTGGTTTGGACTCACTCTTTCCTGTAAGAGTGGGCTTAGTTTTTGCTGCTAAGTCCTCTCTGCTTTGTTTCCCCAGAAGGGGAATTGGGAGTCTGGCAGAAGCTAAGGGCAGGGTGGGAGGAGTACAGCAGGAGGCTTCTCTACCTTGTTTTCAGTTCACTTTGTTGTCCTCTCTTTGGCTATTTGTGGAGGAGGCAGAAGGCAGACTGCCTGACTGGTTGGCTGGGTCTGCCAGGTTGGTGTGACCCTGCTCCCAGCACCACGTTGGTAGCCCCAGCCAGCCTGCCTGCTTGCCTCATGAGTTGCCCAGCTTCCCCTACCTGGGTTGCATACACCTGAAAGCTGGGAGAGGGTCAGAACCTTTTAAAATTTCCTGCCCTGTGGCATAAGCAGACCAGGATGGCAAATTGCAGCTGCTGTGCTGACATTCCTCCACTCCCCTGCTCCACAATTTCATGCTGCCACTCAAAGTGGAGGGCAAAGCATTACAGCAAAGTTCAGGGAGGCATGGGCTCTATTTTAAAAGCTTGAAAACTGCAACAGTGGGTGTCGTCAGCGTGGGTCAGCAGGGTGTTATCTCTCAGCTGGGCACCCAGATGCCATACACTTCTCCAGTACCCGGAGAACCTAAACCAGTTGACTGGAAGTCCCAGGGATGGTCTGATCCACCACCCTCCCTCCCACTCCTATTTTCTGATCTCCCTGACTCCTGATGTTTAGCAATAGAAACCTGTAGGAGATAGGGAATAATATGCCTTATCAGAGGAGGAGAATTTTTATGTCTTCCTCACATGGTCTGTGAGCTTTTTAAGATGATATTGCCAGCAGCTTGATTCATTTGTAGGGAACACTGGAGGTGAATGAGTGCTTATTTTACAGTTTTAATGCAGATGGGTATGAAGGAGTTGTTGTATCACAACATGGCACGGGGCCTCTGTGTGATGGGAGAGTGGTACAGAGGCTAAAGACTTTGGACCAGTATAATCCATGGTAATCTACATGGTTAGACTGCATTGGTGCCTAGACAGATGATGACTAGAACCTGACATCTTCAAGTTTAGTCACCAGCTGGCATGGCCCCAGGGAGCATATTTCCTTTCAGAAACATCACATCTCCATGTTTCTAAACTTTCCATTTCATGTGAAACTTCCCCATTTCAAAATATTTCATGTGAATTTCAGTTTCAGGTGGGTCCCAGGACAGGGGTAGAGCCTGCTGGGGGGGGGGGGGGGGGGGTCTGTTGTGGGTGTGGCCTGTTGGAGGCAGACCCATGACAGGGACAGGGTCTAGCACAAGTGGAGCCTGTCATCGTATGCCCCGTGTCTTTTTGCTATCCCACAACACCCCTGGTACTTGTTTGGGTTTTCTAGGATAAACAGTAATAACTTTTTATGTGAGCTATTCCCACATGACCACTAGACAGGCCCCTCATATTTGAGGACTACAGAATAGCTAATTTACCAGTACTTAACATGACATGGTATAGTATTCAAATAACTATTGTGGGTCTTTGTAAAAACAGAATCTTTCTGTTCTTTATTTCAGCTGTCCCTCCAACTGCCAAACCCAAGTAATTCCCACTGGTCTTCACACCTGTTTCCAGCTGATTTCCTAGAAAAAAGATGAAACCTTTGTTTCTTGCTCTCCTTTTTGCTTTTGCAGCATGTGGGCTGTGCAGGGCTGGGAAAAGGCAGGGGTTAAAGTAAGGGGGAAGGCACCAGAACACAGTTATGGGGCCCCCTATTTTTAGGCAGGCAGCCTTCTGCCCCCCCTAAAAATAGGTGAAGGCACCAGAACATGGAGTTCCAGGGGTCCCCCTAAAAATAGCAGGAGCAGTCTGAACGCTATGTTCTGGCAGCTCCTCCTTAGGCCCAGCCAGAAGAGAGCTGTGGGAGGCTGGGAGTGTGTGAATCTCCCCATGCAGGGTGGAGCAGCTTGTGTCAGGCAGCCTGCAAACAGCCCAGGTAAGGGCGTTGGGGTGGGGAGGGCTGTTGGGGGTTGTTTGTGTAGCAGAGGTAGGTGGGAGTGGCTGTGTAGTTGGGGTTGTGGGGTGGCTGTTTGGTTGGGGGTGTGTATCTGGGGGGTGGGGTGGCTGTGTGTGTTGGGGGGATGTAGCTGGGGGCTGGAGGTCTAGTTCTGGCCCCTGCAGTGATGGGAGGGTCCATCACAGGCAGCAGGGGGCTGGGGGAGGGGAGGACAGGACCCACTGGGCTGGGAGGGAGCAGCAGTGGGGTGAGGATTTGTGCTGGGTGGCAGGGAGCCATTGTGGAAGAGGAGGAAGTGGGTGCTGTGCCATACTCCCCTGCCCTACCTTCCCACCCCCCAGGTTCCCCCTGGCCCCCCACAAAGCCACTCTTGTTCTTCCTTCCTCTTTTCTCTTGCCACCCTTGTGCTGTTCCCCACATGGTTGTCCTTGTCCTCTTTTGCCACCCCTGCCCTGCTCTGCTCCCTCCATTCTCTCCTGCCAATGCACACAATTCCTGACCTCCTGTGGTTTGCCACCCCTGCCTTGCTACCCCTACTACCCTACATAGGAGCATTTCCAAAACACAGTGCCATGGTT
This sequence comes from Podocnemis expansa, assembly GCA_007922195.1. Lineage (NCBI taxonomy): Eukaryota > Metazoa > Chordata > Testudines > Podocnemididae > Podocnemis > Podocnemis expansa. The sequence continues at coordinate 23,402 of ML683093.1, forward strand.
CATGAATATTCATAAGTAATTTAATTTAAATATTCATGAGTTTTTTAATTGTGGTGTGCCTCAAAAAATTTGAAGGTACCAAAGTGTGCCACGGCAAGGAAAAGGTTAGGAACCACTGGTCTAGAGCTGGGCAGGGGATGCTTTTCCCCACCCCAGGCTCATAAAGATAGATCCTGGCCAGGGATGTTTTCCTCTGTCAGGCTCTGTGGAGCCAGGGAATCCCCCCTGCCACCCAGCTTTGACAGTGCTGGCCAGGAGATGGGAGAAGGGATTCCTCCTGCCCAGCTCCAACACCGCTGCCCGAGAGCAGGAAAGGGATCACCACACCCATTCCTAGCAACTACTGCTGGAGCTGCATGCGGGGATCCTGTCCCTGTGCCCGTGTATGCTGCTGGAGCTATGCGTGGGGATCCCATCCCCACGCCAGCAAGCGAGGCTGCAGTTGGGCACGGGCATCCCATCCCTGTGCCTGGTGAGCACTGTTGGAGCCAAGCAGCAGGAATCTTTGCCTCAGCAGCACGGCTCCAGCCAGGCAAGGGGAAATCCCTTCACTCCCCACCTCAGCAGCATGGCTCTAGACAAGCACAGGGGGAGGTCCCCCCCCCCCAGCCAGGGGACAGGACCCCATCACCCACGATCCAATCTGGTGGGGGGGTGCCTTCCTTCCAGGGTGTCATGCACCCTGGGAGGAAGGTCAAACCAAGTTAATTCAAATTAATGCTTAGTTTAAATTAACACTACTTCACGGGATTAGTTCAACCTCATAAATTCAAACTAACTCTTAGGTGAAACTTAAGTGAGGTTTTGTAAGTTCAGCCTAGGCTTTCCTTAGTTCAGACTAATGAAAGCAAGTGTGTGCATGCAATAATTTAGTTTCAATTAAGCCTCCTTAATTCAAACTAAATTGTAAGTGTAGACATACCCCCTGAGACTCACCTGCTTAGTTTCAAGATTCCCTCTCACTGCTAGCAGGGTTAGGGTGAACTGGATTCAACAGCCCCTAAGGAAAGGCCTGGGAGTAGTTGTGCCTTGTGTACTGGGATGATGACAAACACTACCAGGAGTGTCTGAAAAACCAGTTGACCATCTCCAGGGACACCTCTAAAAGCAAGGTGTATTTGGAATTGAGAGGCATGGAAGCTGGTGACAGCAGCACCTATTACTTGTGCCAGAGACAGTGATATAAAGCAAAGCAGGGACCTATACAAAATGGGGAAGAGAAATCTTGCCAGAACAGTTAGGCCAGATTAATTTAGAGTAATGAGATTTCCATAACTAAAACCACTATCAATGGAACAATATGAGAAGAATTGGTATTTTTCTCCACAAGATACTACAGAAGTAGAAATAGTGAGGTGTAACTTGATTCCTCCTTTGTAGTGTAGTGGCCAGCACCTCTGGTTAACATGCAGAAGGTCCTGGGTTCAATTTCCAGGGGGTTGGATTTGATAATCTCATGAGGTCCCTTCCAGCCCTATGATTTGATTAGTGACATACACCATATCAAGCAGGAAAAGCAGTCCTCTTAAATAAATGTATGTGCCTTCCAGGTGTATTACCATGAAATAAGAGAAGAAGTGTATCCCTTACGGAGTAGCTGCTGTAATAAGAAAGAATTCCCTTCCCAGGATCTCTGTCTCTGCTTCCTAACCAGATTACATCAGTTGTAACACATTCAGAAGCAAGTTTCAAAGGTGTAGCTGTGTTAGCTTAGTTCAGAAAAACAAACAAGAATCTTATTTCACTTTTAAAGACTAAGAAATTTATTTATCCCATGAGCTTACATGGGAGAAAAATCCCACGTAAAGACCCCCTCAAAGGCTATGTCTACACGGGGAGTGCTTGTTTCGAAACAACACGTTTCGAAACAAGCTGTTTCGAAATAATATGTTATTTCGAAACAACTTATTTCACTGGAGAAAAACCATGTCCGCGAAATAAGGGAGTGAAATAGCAGGTCCACAGTGTGGACCTGCTATTTCACCTGGGGAGGGGACTGCAGGCACCCACAGGGTGCAGTGCAGAGGGGCACTGCACCCCATGGGTGCCTGCAGAAACCCTGTTTCGACAGCCAACGAGGTTTAGGTTGTTTTGAAAGCAGCACGGCCATTTTGAAAGAAGCGGTTTGCTTCTTTCGAAATGGCCGTGCGTCGTGTGGCCATGACACTTCTTATTTCGAAACAACCTCTGTTGTTTCAAAATAAGAACCCTGTGTAGACATACCCAAAGACATCGAGACTTCAAAGAGAGACAGCTGAACTCAAATTAATATGCAAGCTAAATTCTGTGAAGACTGGTCTGAATCGAGACTATTGGATTCTTTTCCCATTACAAAGGGTAATTTGACTTCAGGTTTCCCATGGTTTGAACCTGTAAACTGCTCTGATTTGCTGTTCCTGTATGACCTGATCCTATGTTTTACACCCCCTTGTATTTAGTTTCATTCCTTTCTGTAAGTTCACCCATCTTCGAAGCATCTGAGGAAGTGGGATCTTTGCCCATGAAAGCTCATGCAAAAAATACATCTGTTAGTCTTAAAGTGCCACACAACTCCTTGTTGTTTTTTCCCCTCAAAGAAAATCAAATTGGGATTTTCTTCCATGAAAGCTCATGAGATAAATATATATTTTTTAATCTTTAAAGTGTCACAAAACTGTGTGTTTGTTATTCAGAAGAAACTCTTCTCTAACCCTAATATTTCCTATGTAGATAAAGCTTTCTATTTAGTCACTAGGGGCCAGTGTTGCTACAACTGGAAGAGCAACACATGAATCAGAGTTCTTGAAACCTCACATGAACAGATGAGTGTAATTCTCTCCCAGCAGAGTTTTGAGAACCAGGCCACTGAAATTTACTACTCTACTTTTTACAGGTTCTCATCTCCCTCTTTTAATTTCTCCCATCTTGTAACTCTTCACCATTAACCCCCCTGCAAATTTATCTGGAGGAAGTTAAAAGTGAAAACAATTTATGCATTGAAATTATCCAGGATGTGTATTCCCTGCATATGTGTTAAGAGAAAGACGCCACACCTCTCAGATGTTACTATTATTTATTAGTAATATATAAATTTAGTGCTTTATGTGGTAGGTCTCAAAGCAGGGGAAACTGAGGATGAGACCAATGACTTGATGATCTCATGAGGTCCCTTCCAGCCCTATGATTTGATTTGATTTGATTTGATTTGATTTGATTTGACTTGCCAGACTTCAAGCAGGAGACCAGAGCAGAAGGGACAGAATACAGATCACTAGAGTCCCAGTCCTGGGGTATGTCCACACATCTTTTATATCAAAATAACAGTGGTTATTTCGATTTAAAAAATATTAGGTCCAAATGATGTTCTTTTGAATTGAAATGACGAGCTCTGTCATTTCAATTCAAGAGATGTTGAATCGTAATAGCTTAAACCTAGTTTAAATCAAATCATCAGTTAAATTGAAATGGTTATTTCGAAACAATGCCATTCGGACATGTTTTGAAAAAACCTTTATTCTGATTTAACACACTTTTACCTTCTTCTTGCCAAGGTGCTCCACTCCTGAATCAAAATAGCAAATGCTGTATCTGGACTTGCTATTTTGATTTGGGTTTTTTTAGTGTGGACCTGTTAAATCAATTTAATGATTTTTATTTTGATTTTATTAAATCAATTTAAGTTAAATCCATTTAACCATGTATGTGTGGACATAGCACTGGAGTCTAGCTTCTAGATTACAATCCTTCCAGTGAATAGTATCACATTATTTAGAAAACTTATGGACATATTTACTCAAAGATATCTTGTTCAGGAATTAAATCAAAGTCTTCCACAATATCCGTACATAAATATACTTATAAACCTTCTGTTAGCAATTCCTTCAGATGTTTACGGGGAACAAATCATTTCTCTCTACAACTGACTTTCACTCCTATATTATTTCCTTTATTCCCAAAAGGTATCCTCTCTGAAATTCAGTCGGTCTAGTCAATAAAAGTGTCATAGAAATGCAGGCTCGGATGAATCTTCAGGAGTCAACTCACAGACCATGTCCAGGCTTAGGAAGATCTAGAGAATGGTGAAGGATGGAAAGAACCTCATGCTGACCTGGGATGTCTCAAATATTTCTGTTGCTCAGAGTTGTCACCTTGGGGATGGACCTGGCAGCCTGCAAGGGACAGAGTAATGGCTTTCAAACTTTGTTTCTCAAGACCCAGTTGAAAAAAATCGTTTATGCCCATGACCCAGCAATTACATCTTTGACCAATGCATTCGAGGCTTTTGGCAGGGGTTCTGTGACTCAGCAATGGGTCCTGACCCTAAGTTTGAAAACCACTGGGATAAAGCATGCAAAGGGTGGTGGTGATTTATTTTATTCCAACTCCTATAAAGGCTGAATCCTCATCTCAAGAATCACCTCCAAAGGTCATCTCACCCTCCAGCCTCTCATGATACCAGGGATGGTGCTCAAAGGCCACTACATGCCCTCTAAATCATTCAGATCATTATGATTTATCTTGGGCGACTTTAGGATTCAGAGTCAGCAGCTGAGTCTCTGAATGTTGCGTCTCCTTTGACTAAGGCACAGACCAATTTCATTTCACTTTCCAGCCCTCTCAGATCTTATATCTACTGAGTGAAATCTGTATGCAAATCTCCACCCTGCATCTCCTGTATAAACATGCCCTCTTGGGGCTAGGAAGATCAGACTCTCTAGTGTTTCCTAGCTGAAAGGTTCTACACTCCAAGAGTGCAACCATGACACCATTATTTGTATTCCTTCTGTTGACCACCCCGCCATGTGAGTATTGGGTGGCACAGATCTGTTCATCCACCAGGTGATTATTGGATTGCAGGATAAATTTACACTCTTTGTCTTTTCCACAGGGGTCCTTTCACAAGTGCAACTGGTGGAGTCAGGGCCTGGGACTGTGAAACCCTCCGAGACTTTCAGACTCACCTGCTCAATCTCAGGGGCCTCCAGTGACACCCTTGGCAGTAGTTGTTGCTGGTGGAACTGGATCCGACAGAATCCTGGGAAAGAATTAGAGTGGATGGGATGAATAGAACAAGGGGGAAGCACAAACTATGCCACTTCCCTCCAGAGTCGAATCAGCATCTCTGTGAACCCTTCCAAGAACCAGTTTTCCCTGCAGCTAGGCTCTGTGACAGCTGCAGACACTGCCACCTATTTCTGTGCCCGAGAGCACACTGACACAGACCCATGGTAGGACTGGCACAAAAAGGGGAAACAAATTCTGAACTGTGCCTGGAGCCTGCTTCAGCTCACTTGTGTACGCCAACAATTAGCTGTGGAGATTACTCTCAGCCCTTGCACTAGGCTTACTGAGGTCTTACCATTCCTGTCCATCCTTATGGCCCAAATTAAGAGCACTCTGAGCTACTCCTGTTCCAAAGAGGGACACTGGGGCCAGGCTGGATTTATTGTAAATCTTCCACCCTGTTCAGTTCTGGGGCTAGTCTGTAGCAGGTGGGCAAAGTGAAATGCCACTAAGGGCTGCCTTGCTGCCAGCTAGAGTGAGTGTGGGAGGAGGGGGAGGAAGCAGGAGCCAGGGGCAAGATGATGGTGGGAGGGGGAGCTAGGTCTCACAGTGCACTGGGAGGGAAAGAGGACACAGGTTCTGACAGAGGTGCTGGGGCTGTTGCTGCTAAGTGAGTGCTCCAGCTGGGGAGCTGCAGGCAAAGGTGCCTGGAGAAGAAAGGGGAAGCTTTGGTTGCCATTCCCAGGTGGGGACAGAAGAGGGATAGGCTGGGAAGACAGGAACCTGAGGGATCGGGGAGGGGCAAGGGGGAGATGTGGGGTGGGAGGGCCAGGCATCAGTCTGTCATGGGGGGTGTGGATGGGCAGTGCTTTGATGGGTATGGGGGAGAGGACACTTTTTCATTGGGGGAGGGCAAGGAGCCAGTGTTACTCTGTGCTGGGGAGAGAGGGGGAAGGTGTTTCTCTATGTGAGGGGTGAGGGACAATGTTCCATCTGTGGTGATGGTGCAGCTGAGCAAGTTCTCCGTTGGCATCCTGATCCATACTGGCCCCCTTCTTTGCTGCTCACTGGCTCTCCGAGCTCATCCATAACTTCCTCAGCTGCATCATCAGCTTAGAGCAGGGGTCTCAAACACACGGCCCAGGGGCCACATGTGGCCCCTAAAGCTATTTCCTGAGGCCTGCAACAACACTATCGCTATTGATATTTGCAGTATCATTTTGTGAAAAGGTTTCAGTGCTGTGGCCCTCAGGCTAATGCACTATTACTCACGTGGCCCTGTACTAGTCCTCATGTGGCCCTCGTGGTAATTTAAGTTTGAGACCCCTGGCTTAGAGGGCCATTGGACCTGATCCTATGGTTTACACTTCCCTTCCTTTATTCTCCTCCCAACCCGTAGGTTTTCCCATCTTCAAAACATCTGACAAAGTGGGATTTTCTCCCACAAAAGGTCATGTGATAAATAAATTTCTTAATCTTTGAAAGTGCCACAAGACTTTTTGTTTTGCTGAACGAGACTAACATGGCACCCCTGATTCCTGCCCCCTCCCTGCTGGGAAGTGGCAGAGAAGAGGGGTGCCTCCCATCCACTGTTCCTTCTAAGGTGCACGGCTGCGCGCCACGCACATAAGAACCCCTCCCGGCGCAGGGGTTTCCAGTTCCCACGCACGGGGAGGGGCAGGACTGGCTGGGACAGCCCGACAGAGCGGCTGAGGCTCAGCCAAGAAACAGAGGAGTGGTGTATCGCTTTAAGACTGCTCCTCTTTGCCCTGCGCTCCTCCCTGCTCCAGGCATTACAGCTGCAGTGCTACACGTGGTTTTGTTTTGTTGCTTTGGCTCCTCATCCCCGGGCTTCTTTCCAGGCTCCAGTTCAGGTCCTCTGCCCTTTCCCTGCACCTGATTTTGGGGAAGGTTTGATCTTATTTTTTGGAGGGGTTGGGGCTTTTCTTCACCTTGATGGGGTCTCTGAAGTGCCCAGAGAGAAACCTGTGACTCCTTCTTTGCTTCCTGCTTTGCTGCCTTGCTTGGCTTAGTTTCTGGGGAGGTTTCTTTCTCTACTGGCTGCGCTAAGCCAGATCTTTATTCCTGCTAATGAACTTTGGCTTTTGACAGCAAATCTTTTGTTTAGAGGTCTGACAAAGTTCACTTTTGATTGTGAGGAGGTATGAATCTGTAAGATTTTCCTTTTCCCAGTGTGATTTTTCTCAGTTTGTTTCTCCTTTCCAAGAAGAGATTAGTCCACTATAGATGTGTCCTTAAATTTTAGTAAGATACACAGATGTGCAAGTGTTATCCATTCGAAAGTAGCTGCTGGGCTGGGCCTGATCCTATGCTTTAAATGAAGTCAGTGGGAAATTTGATGGAGTAAGGATTGCAATATTTGTCCTTTTGTTATTTTATCAAATCATAGAAAACAAGCAGCTTGCTTTTGCCTATGCACTCTGGTTATTTTTATTTTGGTATATTTAGGGGAAAAAATGATCATTGCATTCAAGAATAGGTGCTGTCCTCTTGGGTGGAGCATTTGATAGTCACACACTTCTAGTACGGCGGGGGACGAGGGCCCCACGCATCTGCATTTCACATAAAAGCAAACAAAATGTCAACGGTCATAAAATAGATATATATCCATCTGTGGTTTATGGCAAACATAGTAGGATATGATGTTTCCAGACATTTGCATTTTAGGTAAAAGGTTATGTTTCAGGCAGGTCTGCACATAAAAACCAGCAGCTCTCATTTTTTCTGATTTCTCCTTTCCTGTGTGTATAAAATCTAAAGAGCTTGTCTGTGATTTTTTTTTTTTTTTTTAAATACTGCACAGTGAGGCTCAAAACTGAGTCTAGACAGGGATTTCTGTACACGCCGCCTGTACCCCCCAGTTGTTGGCTAGTAACAGTGTTAGAGCAAATGAGTGAGCACCCCCTATACCCCCCAGACATCCCCCTGCACCACACCCCTAATTTCAAGTCATGGGGAGAATACTGCTGACAGAGATTACTTTTCCTTTAGAAGCCAACAACTCAAATTCTGTTAGACTTCATGTAGTCAAGGGCCCATCCCTCTGTGTGTCAAACAATGAGTGAATTCTGTGAAGGAACTTAGTGTGTTAAAACTGATTTTAATCTTGTCCATAATTACTACAATAAATTTATTAGAGGTGTGCTTCCGTTTGCAACTCACAATGTAAAAATATCAGTCTGGATAGGAGTTCTGCAGTGTGATTCTCCTTGCACCTTGATATAAACATTCAATACTTAGTTTTGTGGCTCCTTAAAGTGGTTGGCTTTACAGTTACTTTAATGTGAAGAGGAAAAATACTTAAGCCATTCATTTGATATTCTTGAGCCTCTGTTCTTGCAATTAATCTCATGCTGTAACTAGGGGCTAGACAGATTTCCCTGGAGTTGGGTGATCAATGGGGCAAGCATTTGGGGGGGGAGCATTGGCTGGGTGGATGGAGGGGGTCCAGGCGGAGTCCCAGATGCATATGTGTCCTCCAACATCCTCCTTTTTGTACTCCCCTGTCCTCCTTTCCATGCTTTGGTATCCGGTAACCCTAGTCTGGCAAAGTGGTTGAGGATTGGATGAGGGGTGGGGGGGACAGGCCTTAACCATGGCCAAGGATCAACTGGCAGAGGGGGCAGGGTGGGAGAGCAGCTGAAGATGGGCAGGGGGGCAGGCCTGAAGCCCCACTGAGGATTGGCTGGTGGGGGGGGGGGAGTT
>ML683093.1:32210-59737 GCA_007922195.1 Podocnemis expansa
AGACTGGGGGGGGCACAGTGCTGGAACCCACAATCCTGATGTTAAGAATTTGCTGCACAGATGCACACACGGAATAAAGAGCAGTTTGGGGGGGATGGGATCAAGGGGCAGTGGAGTACACAGTTATCCTTTATGCCTAGAAGTTTTTATATATGGAATGCCTGTAGCTCAGTTGGTAGAATAACAGATTTGTAATCACAGGGTCAGGCCCTGGGTTGGTTTTTTTTTACCTTTTGGCCTGTTGCTCCTTAGGGAAGGGTTAAACTGGGGAAAAAATATATAGCAAACACTAATAAAATGAAGGAATAAAGTATACTGTGATCAAGATTAGTAATAGTGACCAATTAAGTAAAACAAGTAAAGGGTCCCATTTGAACTGGCTAGGAACAATTTAGGACCATTTTTTAAAAATTGTAAAATGGGCTGCTATGAAAAATGAGAGGCAAGTTAATTGCTTTCACTTTAACTTTTTTATGTGTTTATTCATTTTGAAAAAACGACAAAGGCAGACAAACCGGATTGAAGAACTGATGAGACAAAATGTTACATAAGCATAGAATACATTCAAATTATTAACAAAAACAATTTAAATAACATTAATTTTTCATTGTTCTATATTTTTAAATAATTTCCATCATGTGAAGTTGCACAAAAATTTTATTCAGAAAAAGTTTTGCACACGGGTTGAAAATTTTGCACACAAGCCGTCAAACCTTAGAGGGAACATTGCTTGCAGGACCTACATTTTCCTAAGACTGGGGTTATTAAGTGTGACTGAGCAGACCAGGTCTATCAGCACTTTCAATTGACCCCTTATATGTCCCTGAACTCAGCAGGCCGGGTTACACGGCACTTCTCGGGTGCCACCCTTATGTATCCCTGGACCACACCAGGCTAGACTGGAGTATACATCTGAGCAGGCTGGGTTAAAACAGCACTTTCAGCTGTCACTCTTAGATGCCACAGGTTCAGCATGCTGATAACTCTTTAATGAGCAAACCTTACAAGGAATTGGACATCTTTGGCTATGTAAAAGGAGCATTGCTGTAGAGCAATATAGGGAAGCCAAGAACACAGAGGAAGTCTGGCAATCAGCTTGATTAGGAAAGTTACTTTATTGCCAGGTACATAAAACTAATAATAAAAGGAAAGAAAAATACCTTAACAGTTACAATGTTGATAACCATACAAAAGAGGAAAATGATCAAACAGTTACAATATTACCCAGTTTCAATTATAGTATTGGGGAAAGCTAGCCCAAGTGGATTACAAAAGATCAGGTTTAGAGAGTTATAGTTGGACTAGGGAAAAACAAAGACAGAAGTAAGGGGGAGAAAGTCTCACCACTCAGTGCAGCTCAAAGGTACCCAGGAACCAGACTGTTCAGCTTAGGGTCTGGAGTGCTGGAGACAGGCAAAGCCTCCACTACAATCAACAAGGAGAAGGTGAAGTCCCAGTGGACCTGATGCAGCTTGTAGGTCCAGGCAACAGATCAGGCATCAGATCAGATTCAGAACTAACTAACTCTCATGTGGAACTTGAGTAGGGGTTTTTGTAGGGAAGGAACAATGGTTCAAGGCAGAACACTGGGGCTGTTTTGGGGTAAATAATGACTTAAGGGAGTATACCAGAGGTATTTTGTTTAGGTGGACAATAGGAGCTGATCTTTCCTGGTGATGGGTGGCATTCCTTTGAGGGAGCTTACAATGCAATCAGGAAGATTCAGTATGTTAGATATCAATTGAAGATCTATTGATTAGAATTGGTCTGATAACTGCTGGGCTGGGTGAGTGCAGGCATGAATTCATTTGTCTCAGGAGCAGAGATCCCCCATCATGCAGTGCTTCTCTGCTTTGCCAGTCCCAGAGTTCAGTGCTACTCCTGCCTTGGAACTTGGTTCTCCATTCAGTATGCTAATTCTGGTTCCATCCTTGATGCAAATTGTTTGTTCTGTCCATTCAGTGTGCTGATGTCTCACGTCTTCCATGTGGATGAGGCTAGAGGAATTGCCCTAATTCCAGCAACCTTGTTCAAAGGGTTTTAGGTGTGTCTCCCACTGCCTGTCATTGTGTCTGGTTTCTGATTCAAGCAGAGGCTGAAGGTGATGGCAGGGGAGGTGAGTCTCAGTGGTTGGATACTATGCCCTGATTCTCCAAGAACACAAATCTACCAAGTGACAAGGAGTTAAAGTAAGGGGAACCTCACCAGAATGCAGTTCCAGGGCCCCCTATTTTTAGGATGTCACCATTCTGGGACCCCTACAATAGAGGAAGGCACCGGCGAAGGATGTGTTCTGGGCCACACTAAAAATAGCCCAAGCAGCCAGAATGCAGGGTTCCAGTGGCTCCACATTAAAACCTGTTCTTCTTTAAGCCCAGGCAGCAGAGAGCTGCAGCAGCTGGGAGTTTGTGAATCTCCCCACTGCAGGGCCCAGCAGCTTGTGGTCAGTTGGGCAGCCAGCAAACAGTGGAGGTAAGGGCTTTGGGGGGGATACGGGGGTTTTGTGTTTGTCTGTAGGGGGGCTGTCTATGTGTGGGGCGGTGGCTGTGTGTGTGTCTGGGTGTGGTTATTGAGGCAGGGGTGAGTTTTGGGGTGGGTATTGAGGGACCCACTCATGCTGGAGGGGATCCCACCCATGCAGGATGGTTCTGAGGCCCACCAAATTATACTTTAACCCCTGGTGCTAACCATTCCAAGTCCTCATTCAGACCCAATTTGATTGTGACAAGTTTGCAAATCAGCTTCAGCTCTGCAGTTTCATGCTGCAGTCTATTTTTGAAGGGAGGTGTTGTTGTTGTTGTTGTTGAAGTATGACAACTTTCAAGTGTGCCACCAAGTGTCCATGGAGATTGAAATGTTCTCCTACTAGTTTATGGATGTTGCCATTTTTGATGTCTGAGTTGTGTCCATTTATCCTATTTGTTTAAGAACGGTCTGGTTTGGCCAAAGTACATGGCAGAGGGGCATTGCTGGCACATGATGGCATATACTGCATTAGCCGATGTGCAGACAAATGAGCCCCTGTTGGTATGGTTGATATGGTTGGGACCTGTGATGGATCATTGGAGTCGATGTGCAAACAGAGTTGGCAACGAGGTTTGTTGAAGGGATAAGTACCTGGGTTAGTGTTCTTGTTGTATGAAGTTAGGTTGCTGGTGAGTATTTGATTCAGGCTGGGGGGCTGTCTGTAAGGAAGGATTAGTTTTCCTCCCAATACCTGAGAGACTCTGGAATCATCTTCTAGTTAGGGTAGGTTGTAGCTCTTTGATGATGTGTTGGAGGGATTTTAGCTGGGGACTTCAGGTGATGGCCAGTAGTGTTCTGTTGTGACTGGTATCCGGATTGTAGGATCTGAGGGACAGAGGCAAAGAACAGGGTTTCCCAGATTAGGTAGTGTGAAGTGCAGGCCGACAGCACCTGCTGTCCCATGCCCATCCCCCTACTTCCCACTCCCCTTGTCTTTTGGGACAGGGACCCCTTAGTATACACCACTGTGCTCTGCTACAGGTTGGGTGCAGTACCCACGGAGGTAAGCCTCAGCCAGCCATGCCCCAGGTTTCTCTCATCACACCACAAGCCAATAGTGCCAGGCACAGGCTATTTGGCCTTGGCTGTCCCACTGAAAGTGCCCCCATCCCATCTCCTGCCAGACCCCGACCCAGTCTTCTCTGAGTCCCCCCACCACAGGACCCCCTGCCTCTCTGCCCCCAAGGGAGGGCCTCTATGCCCCACTTCAGGACAGTTCCTGTCCCTGGGCCCTGTCCCTGCACAGCCCTGGTACCATCTGTCTATATGCCTGGAGATAGGGAGCATTAACTAGCACGTGCAGCAGCTGCCTGGCACAATGTCCCCCCACCTGGGTCATCCAGGCTAGGGGAGCCTCTGCCTGCATCACTTGGTCTGGTGTCAGAGCAGGAATGAGCTCAGGTTAGCTGATTCTGGTGGCCAGCGAGGTGCCCCCTGACACAGCACCACATCCTTATTCACTGAGCCCTCATCCCTGTCATCATCATAGGAAGAAAGCTCGGTAGAGTAAATGGCTTGGTGGGCAGGATGTCTTCCTCGTGGCCCAGGAAGGCATGGAGTTCCCTGTAATAGGAGCAGCGGGAGGTGTCTGCCCCTGAGTGCTGTATGGCCTCCTGGGCCCTTTGGTAGCCCTACTTTTTATTTTGACTCACTGCTGATGAGTGTCCTGTGTGTGGCCCTTATATGTGAGGGCCAGGCAGGTACTGCTGTATACCTCCCCGTTCCACAAGGTGCCCTGGAGCCGGGACGCTACAGCCTCATGTCTCCATATGTCCTAAGGGCTTAAATTGATTTAAGGAGTCTTAGGTCAAGTTAAACAAATCCCTGGGCACATTTGGACAGGGTCAGAACTAAATAAGTTGGCACCTGGGGCAAGCAGCCCCACATCTGCCCACCCCAACCAGAGGCTCAATATGTCCTAGGGCCTGGTATGGAACCAGCCATCGGTAGGCAGCCCAATCCAGACTTAGATGCTTCCAGGAGTCCCCCAGCTGGGCAAATCCCAAGGCAGGGCACCTTCCCCACCAGCTGGCTTCCCCGCAAACTAGGTCCTGTAGTAACCCTTGGGGAGGAAAGGGTTAACACTCTGGTCAATGAGTCCCAGGACAGCCAATAGGAATGAAGCACAGCTTTTTGAATTGGAGCAGCAGCCTTGCCTGTTCCTGTTTGGATGCAGCAGAGCTCCTGGAAGGATCAGGAGGAGGAGAGGTAGAAAGGCCTGAAGAAGGATCCAGTGACATCCTTACCAAAGATAAACTAAGTTTGTTACTGACCAAGTGTGAGTAGAACGGGGAATGTTTACTTAGATGTGGTCAGGGTATTTTCTTTGTTTTTGGTTTGTTTTTGGATTTCTCTGTGCTGAGCACATGTACCCCCTTCTCCTCCCTTGTAACTACCTAATTTAAATCCCAGAGAAGCAACTCTCTGTGTTTCTTATCTGTTCTTTTTAATTAAAGATTTTACCTTTTAAGTAAGCCCTGCTACTGTGTCCTGAAGGGCAAGAGATTTGTGTGCACATGCCTCAGGCTGCACAGCCAGCTACTAAAGGGGATTCTGTTCCATTTCCATCTGATATCCCTGCTGGGGTTTAGTCACTCTCCTGAGAGAGGAATAAAAGTGATTGAGGATACCTCACAGGAAGGAATTCCCAAGTGCACCTTCCTGGGTGTCAAGAGGTTTTTGCATTTGGGTGGTGGAAATGATACCACTCCAAGGCTAGGAATTGGTGGCCTTGGAGAGTTTTAAGACCAGGCATTAAGGCCAGGGGCTTTTAAGGCCTGTTGCAGGCCCCTACCTCCTGCACTCAGGGTGCCAGAGTGGGGAAACAGCCTTGACAGGCCCTACCATGGGAAACCTTCCCCACTGACTGGCTTCCCCATTGGCCAGGTCCCCCAGCAAGGTGCTTTCACTGTTGGCTGGCAGAGTCATGTGGAAGAATGCCTTCCCCTCTGGCATGGTCCCCAAGTGGGGTGTGCTTTCTCTACCAGCCCCCCTGCAGGCTTCCCCACAGGCCACATCCCCAGGCTGGAAATCTTCCACAGCACCCTCTAAAATTTGGTGCCCTGGGATTTGCACCAGTTGCCCTGCCCTAATTAAGGCCCTGCATTTGGAGTTCATTAAGTCAATTTAAGCATTTGCTTAAGTTGACTTAACTCCTGCCCTTAAGGTCGACTTTAAGTGTTAAGTTGACTTTATTGCTGACTTAATACAGCATGCCCATTAAAGTAGACTTAGTGCAATAAAGCCTTATAACTCGACTTTATAAGGTCAACTTAAGCCAGGGGACCCATTTAAAGTTAACTTTATTATGCCTCTGGCTGTGTCTACTCTACAGGGCTCAGTTAAGTTGACTTAAATGAAGTCTACTTAAAGTTGACTTTATTAAGTCAGCTTAGTGTCATGGAGAACCCCAGAAAACACTCTTGGATCCACTCTGTTCACAGCCAGTCAGGACTCTGCTACAGTAGAGCCTTCTCCTGTCCAGCATCCGGGTCTCCACCCTACCTGTAGCCATCTCCAAAATCCAGGCTCAGAGGGTCTGATCCTTACTCTGTCTGGTCTCCCCTTAGCTGGGATCCTCCCTCCAGAAGGGTCCCAGCCATCCCAATCCGCAGTAACACTCAACCAGTATAGAAGTCAGAGGGTTTCTTAGCAATCCAGTTTGCACAGCAGCTAGGACAGTTGGCTTTTAGATCAACCAGAAGGTATAGCCGTAAACGCCCAGGGACAGGCCCCGGAGATTCTGCCTCTCAGACCCCCATCCTCCTACTACCTTCATCCTCTCTTAGCCATTTGTTCTCCTACAAGGCCAGTCCCCGGTCTGAACAGGCCACAACCTGTGGCACGCACAGGGGGTCCAGGTAAGGTCTGTCTAAAGCCCTTTCCCCCCAGTGGTTCCTATAGTTATTACACCCCCATGTCCCATCACCAGAATATCTGTGTCCAAACACCAAAGTATAGGAGCGGAAAAGAAGAGCACTTGGGCATCACCCCTGATACCCTAAAGTAGCCCAAGAGGTTTTCTTACTTCATCACACTTAGTGAGACCTGCTTTGTTTAAGTCAACATGATAAAGTTGACTTAAGCAAGCAGACACATTTAAAGTCAACTTAACAAAGTTGACTTAACCCTTAAAGTCAACTTGAAGGGCAGGATTTATTAACTCAGTGTAAGCAAGTGTTGAAGTCGACTTATTGAGCTCCAAATGTCCCCAGGGATTTCCTTAAGTTGACTTAAGACCCTAGTTTAGACATACCACAAATGACTTGCTGACACAGAAGATTTCTGAAGCCAAACAAGGAATCTGACATAAATTTCTGCTTAATGCAACTAACCTTTGGACCATCTTTTCTCTGTCTGGAAAGGAAGTTTAATAAGATCTGTGCAGTCTTCCTTTATTGCTGGATAAAAAACAAGAAGAAAAGGCTTTAATCGAGGGCAGAAAAGTTTCATCACATATCAAGTCAGTTCGGAGCCTGCATTTATTTTTAACTCTAAGGATCTGATCCAATGTCCTTTTAATCCAGTAGAAGTAATGCAGTTTAATTCAGTTGGCACTGGAACAATTCCTAAGTTACAGCTGAAATATGTGTAAACACTTTTTGCCCTGTATGGGGAGCTGTAGGGAGCTTTCTCTATAGCTGCACAAGAGGAAACAGAGCCAGTGACTTCAGCAATGGCTCTTCAGGGAACATCGATTTTACGTATTAGGAAGACACTGAAGCCCATCTTTGTGTCTCTCACACAGTAATACAGGCCTGTGTCATCTGCTTTCAGATTATAGGTTTGCAGATACAGCAGGCTGTTGGAATTGTCTCTGGAGATGGGGAGTTCCCCTTTCACTGCCGGGGAATAACCTATGTATGTTCCACTGGGGCCACTAATATAGGCAACCCAGTCCAGGCCTTTCCCAGGAGCCTGGTGAACTCAGTGCATATTATAGTTAGCAAAGGTAAAGGCGGAGGTTTTGCAGTTTAGGTGGAGAGGATGTCCAGGCTTTTTCACATCCCCTCCAGACTCCACCAGTTGGATCTGAGACTGGATCCCTGAACATATAGAAAGAATAAAAAATATTGTGAATGTAGTTATTTGAGGCATTTCCATTTTCCCTAAGTGACTAAGAAGTTCCCTCTGCAAAGAGCTGCAGTGAGAACGAAGGTTAGCCAAAACATCCTAATCATTCTGCAGAACGTTTTTGTTGCAGAAGATTAGATGGTAAGTGCACAGATGTAATTCCAGCTCAGAGAACCACTCAGAACCAGAGGTGTCACTGGTTTTAAGGAGAAAATTTGATCACATCATTTGCATAATACCCTTTACAAAATGGTCTGACGGAAAGTCAGTAGGACTTTTGCCTATGAAGTCAACAGGTTGGTTTGATTAAACTCCCCTTCCAGTGATTTTTACAGGACTTCAGAGCTTTTACAGAGACGGTTGCTTCAACAAGTCTTAATAGAATAATCTCAGAGATCCAAAACATTTCAGATCATAAAGTGTCATTTGATCTACTCTGACTTCATGTGCATGACAGGCAATTAATATTTCACCGTTTACTTTTATGGGTGAAACTTGATAGCTATTCATAGCTGAGTACTTTTAAACAAGACATAGATAAAGCTGCACTACACAGTCACTGCAGCTAACTAATAACAACGCTGAGAGCTTTACTGCACTGAGAAAAGATCAGGAATGAGAATACGTACAGATGCAGTAGAATTCAGTGGGTCCTAAAGTTTTATATCTGTTTAAATCTGAAAATTACAAAGATGTTTAATTGGAGTTACGTGCCAAAAATCTCATTGATTCTTTAAGGGAGTTTGACAGCCAGGACAGCATTGTCACCAGGTTCTAAGGGAATTAAGTGGAAAATGTGAATGGATTTGGGTAAGTAACTCCATTAGGTGTCTTTGAAATCTTACCTGTAACTCTCTTAGGTTTTATGATTATCACATCCTGAATTCCTTTAGGCTGCACTGAGAATAAATCATCCATTTTCCTTAGACTACTGTATATACTTGCATGTAAGCCAAGATTTTTATGCCCCAAAAGTGCCTTTGGCATAGGCACTCAACTTATCCATGGATCAGACAGCAGCTCCAGCCCAGTAGTTTTAAGTCTCCAGCCCTTAGAATGCACTAAGCACGCTCTGAGCTGGAGGCCCAACATGTGGCTGGAGAAGCCATATTGGAGAGTTGGCCTGGACTGGGGTTAAAGTAAGGAGGGGACCCCAGCATCTGGAGCTGCCAGGTAAGAGGTGCCAGGAGTGAGTCAGCCCAGGGGAGTCAGTGTCGGGGCCTGGGGGTTGGGTGCAATGTTCCCTCTAGGCTGACGATGCAGCTGAGCAAGTTACGGTATTTGCTGAGTGGCAATTTATTAGGCATGGAACTGCCTGGGCAACAGTTTTTTGGTGCTGGAAGTATCAGCGTGCCTAAGTGCTCTAATTCAAAAGACATTTATAGATGTCTTTTCATTCAAACTTTAATAAAACTGTTAAACTGAAGTACTGTAGTTTTATTAATGTACTAAATGAATGTGAGACAATGACACTTGCTGCCTATCTAGCCTCTACTATCATCTATACCTCACAGTCTTTGTTGCCTGTCTTTGGCACATTTGCAGAATACATGTATAGATGAAGTGGGATTTTCTCCCATGAAAGCTCATGCAAAAAATAAATCTACCAGGCTTTTAAGTGCCACACCACTCCTTGTGTTTTGTTTGTTTGTTTGTTTGTTTGTTTGTTACGTATATAGACTCACAGTTAACCTTGAATCCAGCAGTTAGATAAGATTTGATGTGCATTATCATGTCTCGATGAGAAACTTCCAATCTGTTCATTAGACTGAAGCCTCACTCAACATCTGTACTAGATGCTTGAAATCTGCCAGATATATCAACCAGCTGGGCCAGGAATGTGAACTTATCATTTGTCAGTGTATAAGTGACAATGTCGAAGAACATTTTCAGTGTATCAGACTTTAGCTTAAAATTTAGCCTCACATTTCTGGAATCAATGATCAAGCCCCTTTAAATTAATGGGGTATAATAAATTAAGAGAAAACTCAGATGGAGGGCTAGAGTCTTATTTCCACTGAAACTTCTTTTAACACCCTGGCAATGCAAAAGGGACTTAAAATGGGTCTCATTTGAGTCCCTGTTGTGCTGCCTGAGTGGGGTAAAAGGGGTTCAAAGTGGATCACACCCTAAATGTCCAAAACATAGATTGAAGTGAAATAGAAAAAAAGGCATGGAGTCGTGTGGCACTTATAGACTGACAGATTTATTTATCACATGAGCTTTTGTGGGAGAATAGGAACTTTGAAGGTAAGTAGGTGGCTTCAGATTCAATCATGAGACTGACATGTTAAGTGGATTGGAAAAATAAAAATAAATTTGTTAGTTTTAAAGTGCTACACGACTCCTTGCGTTGGTTGGTTGGTTGGTTGGTTTGCTGGACTAGACTAACACGGCTATCCCTTTGGAAGTTTAATATCTAGCCATGAACCTTAAAAATACACCTATTTTGCCCTCAGTAAACATGTTAAATTACCATGTATTGCAAATCACAATCATTAGGTAGCAACCGTTTCCCCTAATTCCCTCAGGGCAACACCTTTAGTAAAGTTATCTGAGAAATTTGAAACTTTTAAAGGTGGCAATGGCAGAAAATATGTTTCAAGACAGTTTCTCACAGAATCACATCTCTGTAACCAGGTCCATTTTTTTGTGCCTCAAGGATTTGCATCAAACAGAGGTAGGTTTGATTCTGTTACATTATCATGCCCAATCATACCTCTCAAAAGCTAAGTATGGGACAACAATCCCCTAAATGAAGGGCAATAAAATTAATTAGGCATACAGGAAACTTTAAACATCGTGAGTGTCTTCCTTTGATATAAAGTGTCTCTAAGATCTCAGTTTTGGAGTTTGTTTTTTTTTCTTTTTATAATTAATATAACTGGAATGTAAATACACTCAGAACTGAAATGAGCAAAATGAGGTACAATTGAGATTTATGTGGCTGGTATTGGACTATAATAAAAGTAGTTTAATTATTTTTAATTTATGAAAGTTAAAGTCAAGCCTGGTTAAAGGTGCAAGAAGCAAAAGTATATATGGATTTTTAAAAGAAAATGAATAATTTTCTAACAAATTCTTGAGGAAATAGAAATACATCAGACCCTGAGAAACTTATGAAAATTAACAGGCAGTCAAACGTCTTTCCATGGAGATTCAGGAATCAAGCCATTATTTCAGATATGAATGGATTTCACAGTTATTTTAAGTAGCAAGGAGCCTCAGCTGCAAAGTTCAGTTCATAAGTCAAACTTTTCCAAGTGTCAAGCCATTTGGATTCGTCTGATCTAGTTTTAAGTAAGAATCTGTTCATCACATTGCAAACAAAGGCTTTTTATTAATAATAATAATAATTATTGTTATTGTTGTTATTATTATTATTATTATTATTTATTAATTATTACACCACTGGCATTTATTTTTTTCTTTCTGCCTTAAATGATTTTTTATTCTTTAGTTTTTAATTTCATTTTCCTAATGGGATTTGTTTCCTTCAATCACAGGAGTCGATACAAAATTACATAGTAAAGCTTCACTTTGACAAACTGATTTTGACAAATTTTGACACACTGATTGCATTAGAATCTCTCATAGAAAAGAAAATGAATCTGAAATTAACCCAACTTGTTTTTGCTTATTTTAAAAGATCACTTTTCTTTCAAGTTCCAAAGGGTCAGCCGTGTTAGCCTAGTAAAGCAAAAAAAGCAAGGAGTCTTGTGGCACTTAAAGGCTAACTGATTTATTTATCACATGAGCTTTCGTGGGAGAATATCCCACTTCGTCAGACAAAGTGGGATATTCTCCCATGAAAGTTCACGCGATAAATAAATCTGTTAGTCTTTAAGTGCCGCAAGACTCCTTGCTTTTCTTTCAGGAGCTCTTGTATATTCAAGCCTTTTAGCAAGTGAAAAGCAAACCATTCACCCATAAGAGAGATGCTAAATCGCTCAATATAATTTATTTCACTTAGGGTCTTTCATGCTAAGTACCCTGCTCCAGCTCCCAGCCCAGCTCTGGCCTCCTTTGCCTGCAGCCCAGCTCCCATCCCCTGCCCCCATAGAGAGCCCTGAGTCCCTGCAGCAGACTGCTTAGCTGCCTCCAGAAGCTCCACGACATAGCCCTGCCCATGTCTCAGGGCCCCCCGCCCAGGCTCAGTGTTGCTTACCTGCTGCAGCCCACAGAGGCCCCAAAGATGCCACCACCTCTGCACTAGCAGGCTGGTCCAGAGGAGAGGGAGAGATTTAAATTTCCCTCCCCCTTTGGTCCTTCCCTGGCTATGTGCAGCATGGGGGAGGGGCCATCAGCTCTCACTGTTCCCGGCAGAGAAGCTCTGCATGAGCCCCTGCTGCTCCCGTTAGATGTCTTTTCATTCAAACTTTAATAAAACTGTTAAACTGAAGTACTGTAGTTTTATTAATGTACTATGGACATACACACACACACATTCATCCACGTGCTAAGAATATGAGAAGATGTTCTGCAGTCTATGTCCAGTCTTGATGGTGCTGTTGCTAGAGTCCATGCTAGTGTCTGTTGCTGGGGTTCATTGCTCATGGAAGCTACCTGGCCAGGGAAACTGAACACAAGGAGGAGCAGGCTCCTTGTTGGGTGTGCATCAACATGCTTTTCTCCCAGGTTGTGTGCAGAACAGTTTCCCCCCAAAACTTTGGGATCTCACCCAGTCTTTATAGCTTTGTCACACCACCCCAGGTGCTCTATGTGACCGTTAGTCACCAGGCAGTTGTGGATGTGATTTCCAGCTTGTTTTCTTTGGTGTTTTGTTTAATCTTATTTTTCTGCTTCTGGGGTGGATCCTTCATTCTTTTGCTTTTAGGGGTGTGTTCATATTCTTCAGCCCTTAGGATGGGCTTCTCACTTCATCAGGACAGGCTGACAGCTTGGGACTAGTTCACACATACATCCACCCTCCATCCACACCTTATTGCCTATTCAGTCTACAAGTCCAGAAAGAGTCTTTCACAAGATGGGGGACATTGGTTAAAGAGGGAGTTTTACATTTGCAATATGGAGTATGCGGAGGGGAGGGTTATTTTAATATAAATGTAATGCTACAGAGACTGGGGAAAAGGTATTGTTAGACTCATAGTTTAAGGGTAGATTGGAACAAATTTATACAGTAATACAAGCTGAGACTGAGTGGCTCAGAAGAAACCACAGTCAAGCAAACCCCAAAGGGCAGCAGCTGGAGTCCGGTGCTCCCCAACAGCCACAACTGGCATAGAGGGTAATACTTCTTACAAGTGTAAATAACATTGCCAATGGGAAGTAATTCACTAAAACTAAATAGAGATTGACAGAAATAATGTAGCAATGTTGCAAATATTGAAATAACATTACTAATGAAAGTAATTAAAATGAAATGTAGTGGGCCAGCCTGGAAGACTTTTGTTATGAGGAGGAGTGGTGTGACAGGCACACGGACCCCGGAGCACTGCTGCATGTTGAGAGAAATTATTGTTTAATTTTGCCTTTGCTTGGTCCAGGTGCCACAAGGTTTAGGTTGTTTTGTCAAATGTACTGTTATGTTTTAGGTTGTTTTTGACAGGTGCACATTATCAGCCTGTGAAATTTTCCCAGTTATCTGTTTGTGAAGGTTCCCCAGAATGAAGTGTTTGCACAGAAAGTTTCCCAGAACTGGCTGTTTTGCATAGGGAGAGAGACATAGATTTATTGTATGGGAATGGCGACAGGTAAACATCGGACCCTACAAAAGTCTAGGCAGAGGGATGGGACTTTGAGACTCACTATGGACGGATGATCAGCTGTGCCTGGATCCCTCAGGCGGCCACTCTGTGGCGCAGTTGGGTCTCCTGCCGTGTTTTGAAGTGTGAGTGTTAAGTACTAATTGGTGTTAGTGCTTAGGTGTGAGCAGATTTAACCACTGCTGATGAGTGCTACTAAGTGTTGTGAGCTTTAATAAACTTAGTTTAGCTGCTGATTTTCAGCTGTCTGGTGGCATGCTTTTCTCTGGTACCCACACAAACCTTATGTTCCCATAACACTAAATCAAGATTGGCAGAAATAATGCAACGATGTTACAAATATTGGAATAACCTTACCAATGGGAACTAATTAATTAAAACTAAATAAAGATTGACAGAAGTAATATAACCACTGAGAAACAATGTTACTAGAAGGAGATAATTAAGACCATATGAAGACTGACAGGAATAAAAAACAATTAAGTAAGGCTTATGGAGATCAACACAAGGCTGTGGGTGAAATTATACATCAATGAAAGTCATCCGAGAGTGGATTAGCACCATAAACCAGCAAACCCAATAAAGTTATGAATGAAGCCAAAGGTGTTATGAATGGACCCAATAAAGTTATGAATGGGTGCAGCAAGCTACAAATAAAATCACCAGCATATCCCCACACCAGCACAACCTAGTACCACGACCTAATATCCCCAATACTCTATGAATGGATAGAGATGTCTTGTTACTATAAAGAAGAGACATGTTTTGACCAAACCATCCAATAGAGGTTACGGGATGGGTGATCTCACACAGTAAATCAAAGGTGCTACTGCTCATGTCAGAGGGTGGCACCTACCTGCATCAAAGAGACGGAATGAAACTTGTCTATAGAACAGTATAAAATAAAAACAGAGTCCTGTGCAGCTTAATGACTAACATAGTTCTTTGGCCATAATTTTTTTGTGGTCTGAAACTTCTTTCTAAGACGTATTTTGCATCAGATGAAGTGCACTGCAGCCTAAACTTACCTATGCCTGAAGAACTTATTAATCATTAAGGTACCAAAGGACTCTCTTTGTTTTTAATGTATACAGACTAACATGACTACTACTCTAGAACTTGTCATCAGATAAAAAATGAGGCATTTCATTATGAAGGGTGAATACTTGTAAAAGGAACGTCAGGTCTTACTGTGCTTCTTTGCAGTGAAACTGGCCAGGTGCTTTTGCTGCTCAGTGAACTTATGGTCATGTCAATTCATATGATAGTGGGTGTTGTCTTGCCAAGTTCCAAAGGGACAACCATGTTAATCTAGTTCAATAAAACAAACAATGAATCCTGTGGTGCTTAAAGACTAACAAATTTATTTATTGCATGAACTTTCCTGGGAGAAAATCCCACTTCATCAGATGCTTTGGAGATGGGGAGCTGTCATCTTGATTACTTGTCTAGAGCTAGGACCACACACTAGGGGGACACTGATGCAGCCTACAACTGAAAACAAAACTAACAGATGTGTCAGTTGAGAGATTTGCACTAAGTAGACCAGTGTTTCCCAATCAACTGTCAGGCCTGAGCAGACATGCCATTACATTTTTTTGAAAAACAACTATGAGTTCTAGACTGGCTCATGAATATTCATGAGTTCATTTGGAAACTATATGGCATGTGCCTCAAAATAATTAAAAGTATCAGGGTGTGCCATTTCAGAGAAGAGGTCGGGAACCCCTGAGGTAGACGCAGAGGAAGGTTGCCACCTTTGGCAGAAGTGGAAAAGGCAACACGAGGTGGAAATCCAGGGGAGCAGTAAGCCTGTCCATTTTAAAACAATTATGAAGTCACATGAAAACATTACCTCTCCACAGCACTAAACAGGTTGTTTCCTTGTTCTCTTCCAACTCAAAATTAAATCCTGATAGTATTATTCCATTGCTTTGTCCTGTTAATGGACTTTTTCACTGTGGTAGAAGAGATTGTGACAGAACTGAGATGGGATTCAAGCACAAGGGAAAGAGTAGATTTCCCCTGGACAACCTTTTTTCACCCTGGCCAGTGATATACAGACAGAATGGGGCAAGGGCCCAGTCATGGATCTCTCTGATGAGTGACTTCTGACTCCACAGTCTCTTCCTGACTGATTCCCTTAAAACACAGTGACCTCTATTCTGGAGCCATCAATGCTGTGACTCTCTTTCCTGAAATCAGCTCCGACGCAGGACTGAATCCGGCAAGGAAGAGTCACAGGTGAGTCCCACTCTTCGGTCTGTCTGACTCTGCCTTTTAAATTAGGGAAAATTCTTTTAGAGAGAAGGGGGTCTGGGCTGGGATTTTAAAACGGGGAGACAACCCTTTTCAATCTCTTTCCATGTTCCCAGCCTAGCATCAATGATACAGAGCTCATGGGGAAATCCCTCTAACACATACACAGCAGTGAGTGGTGAGTGACTTTATCCACAATGATAGGGTTATATGCTAAAGGCAGTTTTCCTAACGGGCTGTCCGAGCTCTTTGCTTTCCCAAGCGCTGCACCATGTTTTGAAACTGCTGCCCCCACATGTGGTGGGAAGGGAAGGCGAGAGATGCCAGAGCAGGGGTTTTGTGCAGGCAGACTCGGCTTTAGTGTCACTGTGTCTCTCGCACAGTAATAGTGGGCAGTGCCCTCGGCCTTCAGGCTGCTCATCGGCAGGTACTGAAGGCTGCTGGCTTCGTCTGTAGAGATGGTGAATCGCCCTTTAACCGAGTCAGTGTAATTTGTGCTACTGCTGTAGATTCTGGCCACCCACTCCAGCCCCTTCCTGGGCACCTGCTGGACCCAGTACATCCAGTAGCTGCGCAAGGTGAACCCGGAGGCTTTGCAGGAGAGGCAGAGAGTGTCTCCGGGCTTCTTGACGTCCCCGCCAGACTCCACCAGCTGGATCTGGGCCCAGACACCTGGGGATAAGGAGACGGTTAGAAATGACATTTAGAGCAGTAATCCAGTGCCCCCCTCTGCCTGTGTGGTGCGGGTAAAAGGGGGCAAATACTTGCCAGAGGTGCCAGCCGGGAAACAAAATGGAGCCAAAATCTCATTGTCCCTGGAGTTGGCAGGGGAAGTTCTCCCTGCTCTGATACAGGAGCCTGAGACTGTCTCTGGTTGTGGCTTGGGGAGGGAGAGAGGAAGATTTAAACAAGAAAAAGTCCCTGTATTTACATATCTTCCTCCTTATATGAGAAAGAATCCTCACCTGAGTGATGTCAGTTACTGACATGATATCTCAGGGTGGTTTGGGCAGCTCCTTCCTGTGTGCGGATATACTATGGTACATGGGGGACATCACATAAATCGCACCCTTAATGACCCAGACTAATTTACTGTAGGATTTGATTTAGGTGTGTGTACAAAACCTATTCTCTTCAGCTTAAAGCTCGTGGGAGAATTAGCTCTGAAGGCTCCCCCCTGCCCCCATGCATATTGGGATGCTGCTGGGTGGGGCGAGTGACTGGGGCGAGGTTCCTGATGTCGGGTTGGAAATCACTCCCCGTAAGGAAGGGTCCCCGGGGCACTGTAGCACTCACTCGGCCTGCCAGCAGTGACCTGCTCCTCTGATACATGCAGTGATCAGAAGGCCAAAAACTGTCAGGATAGAGCGGGCCCTTGGCAGATTTTTGGTGGAGACGGGAAAAGTGCTTGGGAGAGACACTAAGGCCACAGGCCACATCACAGTGGGGAGAATGTGAATGTGTCCAGGGCATGGTGTCATGGACTCTTCCTTCAAGTGGGAGTCAATTTCTGTCAGACGTAGGCTTGGGTGCCACTGACAGCAAATAATTCCAGCTGTGTCAGGAAATGCAGGGGGGTTTTCTTTACCCTGAACTTATCTGGCTTCTCTCAGCTGTCTTGATCAAAGTGGGATTTGGATGAGGCAGGGCTGATGCAAGGACTGTACATAAAGGCTAAGCATCGCGCTGGAGCAGTTCAGGTCTGGATCTCGGGTGGGTCGGGATTAATTCCTGCCTGATCCTGGACTATGCGTGGGGTCGAGGTGGGTAGTTTTTTCCTTTCTTTTTTGAGGAACCAGCATCCCTGGACCTTACATATCGCTGACAGAAAAGGCTGTAAAAGTGTGAATATGAATCCAGTCCCGAGGAGTGACGGGGGGTGGGGGGGATGTCCAAAGAGGTCATTCCCGGAATGAAGCCAAGAAATTACCCATGAGACAGAGCAACAAGGATTTATTGAGTTACACTAAAAGGCAAGACAGCTGGCCAGTTATTAATTAACATTCGTGTCACTTTTCTTTTTGGTTTTTCTATTTAGATCCCTATTTTCATCAAGGCTGGCATTCCCATTCACGGTCACTCTCCCATTCATAATGCTTTTCCCATCCACAGCCCAATATCTATTCCTCTTTCCCTTTACAGACCTATTTGTTCATTTTCCTATCCCAATTAGTATCCCCTTTATAATTCCGTTTATATTCCCCTTTCCAGTCATGTGGAAATTTGGAGTCATATTGATTTGGACATACGGACTTTTATTTTGAAACAACCAGTGTTGTTTCAAAATAAAAGCCCTGTGTGGACATACCCTTAGTCTGAACTAGCTCCTGGAACTGCTTAATTCAGACTAAGCAAGTCTGGACTAAGCTTTTATATATAAGTATAGCCATATCCATTTCTGTACTGTAGCACATTACAAGTGAGCTCTGATAGAAGTCAGCCTACCTGCACCACACCAGGTCCCAATCACATTTCTTGGGGGACTCCGATGCTTGGCACAGATCCCAATGCTCATCAACACGGTGGGCACCGGCACCAACCTCAGCCTGGCTAGCAGGAGAGTGCAGGAGGAAGCGTTCCCCCTTGTCCCCTCAGCACAGGGACTCATGGGGCAGAATGCTAGCACCAACTGTCCCAGTGCTGGCCTCACCACAGGTGACATCACCGGCACTGGCACGGAAGAGGGGCTGTACACCATGTGCCTGCCAGCACAGGAAATCCAAACACCACTTGCTGAGGGGCCGAACAAACTCGGCACCGAGAACTTCTAAGGACTGGTCAGCACAATGGACTGATTGGGCTTCCTGGGACTCTTCCCACAGAGACCCCACAACCCTGGGGTCATTGAGATTGGCTATGCCTCAGAGGACTTGGGACGTGGCAGTGTCCAGTGAGGAGTCAGACCAAGAGCAAGTCCCTCGGGCTCCCACCAAAGCAGCTTGAGGGTGATGTCCTCAACATCAGCTGATGAAGCAGCCTATCAGAGGTCCCTTTCCTTCAGAGAAGATCCACACACCCAGCAAGACCTGCTGAGACACATGGCAGCAAACCTCAACCTTCAAATCAAGGTCATCAGAGAGGATTTCAACCCTCATTCAATCTGGGTGATGTAGCCCCACCAGCAAGGGTGGCAGCCCCTTTGCATGAGGGAGTCCTAAAAATCACATGTACCAGGTGGAAGACTCATTCTTCAATCCCCCCCAGTCTCAAAAGGGGCATTGAGGAAGTTCCATGTTCCTGTGGACAGATTTGACTTCCTTTTTAACCACCCTATGCCGGAGTTGTTGCTAGTAGATAGGGTAAACCAACATGAGAGATAAAGTCAACCAGTTGCCATCCTGAAGAACAAGGAGGCCAAAAAGCTTGATGTCTTTGGTAGGAAGATGTATTCCACCACGGCCCTACAGCTATGCATTGCATCAGGCCCTCATGGGCAGGTACATCTTTAACTTCTAGAGGTCCATGGAGAGGTCAAGGACCTCATCCCTTCTGACCTCACAGTGGACTATAATACATGGGTGGAAGAGGATCTCCTGGTGGCCTGCAAGGTCCTTCTAACATCATGGGATGTCACGGATATGGCAAGGCGTGGGGTGGTTTCAGCAATTACCATGCACAGAGCCACTTGGCTATGGGGTTCAGGACTGTCCCCACAGATGCAGCAGTCCATGCAGGACCTCCCCTTCAAAGGACCCTTGCTGTTCACCAAAACAATGGACAAGAAGCTCCATGGCATGAAGGACTCCCATGATCACTAGGCATGTACACGTCTTAGGCAACCAAATGGTCTTTCTGCCTGCAACAGCCTCAGCAGCAGCAATAGCAGCAACAGGTCTTCTGTCACTGGCCCTTCCAATCATCCTACCACCCCTATGAGGGTGGAGAGAGGGATAGGAACAGGGGAGGAAAGGGGCCCCAAACCCAGGGCAACAACCAGGCAACCCAACAGAGCAACAACAACTCCTGCCCATCAACACAAAGGCAAAGGTTTTGATCTCTTGCCCAAGGGCTGCCTCCACAACCAGAACCAGACCTCTCCATTCCATGATCACCTGGCCTCTTTCCAACATCAGTGGGCCAGAATAACATCAGACTGCTGGATCCGAGGCACAGACTCATCCAGTTAAGGACCAGACCTTGGGACCCAAAACCATCACCTCACCACAAGAATGGGGACCCCTCCCACGAGACCTTATTGGATCTACAGTGCCAGAAGTCCTGCCATTAGGAGCTATAGAAAGAGTTCCCATAAGGGAACAGGTGAGGGGCTTGTATTCCCTTTACTTCCTGGTCCTGAAGGTGAACAGGGGTCTATAACCCATCTTAGACCTCAGGGCCCTGAACAAATGCCCAAAAACAATAAAGTTCTGAATAGTTTCTTTATCTCAGATTGTTCCTTCGTTAGACCCAAAGGCCTGGTTTGTGGCCCTCAACCTGAAGGACACATACTTCCACATCTCAATAAGGCAAAGACACAGAAAGTTCCTCCATTTCATGGTGGGCAGGGAATGCTTCCAGTTCACCACGCTTACCTTCAGCCTCTCACTAGCACCAAGGGTGTTCAAAAGGTGCATTGTGACTGTAGGAGTCCACTTGAGAAAGCAAGGGATTTGAATATTCCCATACCTAGACAACTGGCTGACGAGGGAAAAGTCCAAACACCAGGTCTGGTGCAGTGTTCACATGGTTCAAAACCTGTGCAGCAGACTGGGTCTCCTTTTAAACACAGAAAAATTGAAACTCTCCCCAACAAGGATAATAGAATTCATTGGAGCCCAACTGGACTCAATAAGGGCAAGGGCCTCACTCCCCCTATCGATGTTTCAGTCAACATCTACCACCATTCCAGAACTACTTCACATCCCCACCACAACTGCAAGGTGCTACCTTCTGCTGCTAGGCCACATGGTGGCCTCTACATATGTGATAAGGACAACCTGCCTTCACATGAGACCATTACAGTCATGGCTAGCCACAACGGTCAACCCACAGCATCATTCACTGAACTGAGTGGTCACTATCCCAAGGGGGTTTTAGACCAGCTAAATGTATGACAAAGTCCAGAATTTGCATGTGTAGGGCTCCGTCACTCTGATCTCAGATGTGTCAGACCTGGGATGGCAGCACACATTGCAAGAGGCTTTTCCACACAGGGGACATGGTTACAGGCAGACAGCTCCCTCCACATAAAAGTGAAAGAGTTGAGGGCAATTTGTTTAGCACGTAGAGTTTTCCTAGACAAGATAAATGGAAAGATGATACAGGTACTGACAGACAACATGGCAGCCATGTTCTAAATGAACTGCCAGGGGGTGCATGCTTGCCAGAGCTATGCAAGGAAGTATCTCTGGGGCTTGGCACTGAAATTGATCTTCACCCCAATAGCTTCCCATCTGCCTGGGTGAGTAATGCTCAAGCAGACACAATCAGCAGAAAATCAGAGGAAATGGCACACCCTCAACATAAAATGGGCACTTGGGGTATACACTGAATGGACTAGGCCCTCCTGCAGAACAACACAACTGTTTGTGGCAGTCGCTGAGTACATGAAGGGCCAGGCAGTAATGACCCAATGCATCTTGGCCTGGATATCAAGTTGTATTAAGGACTGTTACCAAGAACAAATACTCCCCTCCTGGGGAGAATCAGGGTGTGCTCAACTAAAGCACAAGCATCCTCCATGGCATTTCTCGCACAGGTGCTGATCTAGGAGACCTGCAGAGTTGCAACTTGGTCTTCAGTGTGTACATTCGCATCCCACTATGCAATTGTCCAGCAGGCAAGGGATGCTGCTGCTCTGGGCAGAGCTGTTCTTTGAGCAGGGAAGCCTAAACTCCACCCACCATACTCAATACAGTTTGTAAGTCACCTGAATCTGAACAGTGGGTTACTTACCAGTAGCTGTCCTTCTTCGAGATGGGCTGCTCAGATTCATTCGGAAATAGGTGTCTCCGTGCCAGAGTGCCGGATTGGTTGGAAACTTTTTGCTCTAGCCTGTCAGAAGAGGGCAGGTGGCCACCACCCCCCGCGCCACCCCATGGCTATATATGTGGCTGCCGCCTGGCCCCTCCCAAGTTCCTAAAAGTCGCCAACTCCAAATGCAGGGACAGGGGGAGGGCTCTGAATGAATCCAAGCAGCCCATCTCGAAGAAGGACAATTACTGGTAACTCACCATTCTTCTTTGAGCGCTGCATGGATACATTCAGAAATTGGTGAGTGCTAGCCATGCTGATGGACGGCTGGTGGGGTTGGCTCTTTTGCCTTCAGCACAGCATAACTCCCACAGAGGTTATTGTCCAATGAACAGGCCCTCAAGGGTCTAAGCATTGACTCACTGATGACTATCACAGGAAGAGCATCCTTGGGATGTAGGACATACCTAGTGGAAGAATTGGCCCAGCTTGCCCTAGCACCAACTGGCGTCCGTGGACAGAACAGCCTGAAGTCACCTGACGCAAAGGGGAACCAACACCCGGTGTTCATGGTGAAGGGTAGCGTTACCAATCACTTACCTGAGAGGTAATTACAAGGGTCGGGTGAAGGTCAAATTATTTGATGTTCCCTGAAGTGGTATATGCTAATGGGGACTCTATGGGAAGAAAAAATGATCCCCAAATGTCGGGCTGGAAGTGGAAGTGTCAGCACCGCAGACACCAGGAGGAGAATAGACTGCCTCCTTGTCTGTTGAATGTTGTAAGTCACATGAAGGTCATCTACCTATGCCAGGTCTGAAAAGCTGCGCTCTCCTCAGCCCTATGGTACAGGTGTCCCAGCCAGGGAACCTTGGATAAATGAGAACTGGTGTTTGCGGATGCTTAAGGGAAGGGTGGGTACCAGGGATGGCAAAGAGAGACATCTAGAGATGTACAGCAACCTAGTATGCAAGAACAGTCAGGACAACGAAGGTGGCGTCCGGTATGGAAGATTCGCAAAAGAGGGAGACTTAGCTTGGAGCGGTCAAGTGCCTAGTCTATGTTGTAACACTAATAATGGTAAATGGAGGCGGGATGATCTATGGTCTGATAGTGGAGGTCGGGCCCCCAAGCACCACTGGGGGGTACCTTGATGGGTCCCTTTCGGCGGGACAGCGGAGTTCCTATCTTTGCAGTATAGGGCTGACGTTACTGCTACTTACTCCCTACCTTTCCCTCTCCGGCCAGTCTAGTGGCTGGTGGGGAGGCACAATGTTATTAAAGCCAGGAAGTATACACAGGAAACCTACTGCTAGGTGACAGGCCCACGAGTGGGATAGGCCTGGGAGCTAGGACCGGCGGCGTATGAGGGCCACCTGCTCTGGCGTATGTGACCTCCCCCGATCGGTGGGGGGGGGGGTTATCGCATGACGGGGCCAAACTTAGCTTTGGCACCAAAACAGTTACGCAGCTGAATCGCGGCTCCCGTGAGAGGGGGCCCCAAGAAAAGGCCAGGGAGTGCAGGGAAGAGATTGGCTCCTCTCAGGAGAGGACAGATGAGAATATGCCCGTAATTGGCACATATGGATGTCAGCTTTGTAGGACGCTGGCGGCATCTCTAAGGTGTCCTTATGGACAACGGAAAAATTGAGCTCAATGGGAAGGAGGACTCTATCAGGGGTCAGTGAGATCTGAAAGTCCAATTGATGGGGAATTCCTGGGCAAATGTAGTGTGAACTCCACGCGTGGGTGACCTGTAGCAAACAGTCAGGGCAAGGGTATAATATCTGGAGGAGCATTCCATGGCCAGAAGAACCCTGGGCCATTGTGAAAAAGGAGCTGCAATGCTCATGGGGAAGGCCTTGAGTAGTTAGGCCAGGATAACTATGGCGCTAAGTTGCAGGGAGAAGCCAGCTGAATGAACGCCAGGAGCTGACCCCAGGGCAGGGTCTCTGTAAGAGTGTTTCACAAACCATCATGAAAGGAGTGAGCGGTCATCATGAAGTAGTAAGGGAACGAGATTTCCACACTCATGACTCAACAGCAAAAGGAGAAGTCTGGGCAATTACGTGGCTATTGCTGCATTATCTCCTCTGGGCTGTCGAGGCCTGAAGGTCTCCCATTGAGTCTTAGGAGGAAGGACAAATTTATAGTAAAGTGGGGGGAAAAAATGGCCCAGGTTCCTCCCATAAGGGGTAGGATTTCAAGCATGGGGATTCTAGGGAAGGGCACGACATGACGTCGGTGATTGACGGCTCGGACGGAAAGATTGAAGGTTCACCAACTCACAGTGTGGTTACCTTTCCTGACAATAAATTTGGGAAAGGATGGGGACCCCGTGCTGTGTCCTGCTTCTACATGTCCTCTCAAGTCACCCCTCAAGGCTGAGGGCCAGCCAGGGTATTGACTAATGGTCCTTGTATCTAGTAAGACTTTAAAGGGGTTGGGGTGTGATTCGAAGTTGGGTCTTGGCATTTACACTTAGGATTTGCAGGTGGCACGAGACACCTTCCCAGGTGAGGGAGGTCCCTTGTGACTCGAGCTGAATGCATATACGCCTCGCCTTAGTGAGGTTGGTTAGGTGGGACAAAGAATAGGCACCCTCCATCCCTGCCAGCGATGGGAAGGGAATGCACAAGGTAGCCTCCATTATACGCAGAGGTCAGGGCCTGGTTTGGATAGGGCATTCTCTGACTGACGGTCAGGGAGGTAGGATGTTCAGACCAACCCTGGGGGTGGGAGAATGGGCAAACTTTGCTACCGGTTTGTGCGTGGGCCCATGAGGGAATGATTCTTCTGGTTCCAGTGAGCCATGGGACGGTACCTCCTTCAATGATGGAGATGTACATGGACAGTGCATGTGTGGCACCGGAGATAGTGGGGTTGGAGCCCAGGAAGTGGAGGGGAAGGGGGCTTTCCCCTAGCTGGTGAAGCATTGTGACGAAAAACTCGTGATCAAGACCACTGACTACATGTTGCCTACAAGGGGCTGGGTAACAGGTGTCCTTTCCATCTTTCCCAGAGGATGAGGGAGGTTGACAGGAGGCTGACATCCCCATGAAACCCAGAAGAAAACCAACACCTGGGCAAGGGCTTGATTTCCAGGCTCTCAGATTAAGGGCCTGGAGCTCCGCCTACTCAGCTAGGCAAGCAGGCTACTAGGCCCAGGAGAGGGAAGTGTGAATAGAGGTGCTAGTCTAGGCCTACCCAGAGGGAAGGGAGGTTAGCCTGAAATCCCAAGAGGGGGGAACCTGGGGGGGAGGAAATACCCCTCATTTTCGACACAAGTGGCGGGATAACTGACACGATTCGGGGGATACCCAGCAACGATATTAATGATTATGCCCGAAGTAGCTGGTATAGAGGGATCCCCTCCCACGTTGCCCCAGGGAGGAACCTTCCCTGAGCAAAAAACCTCCGGTAGGGTTTGAACTGAAGTTGTGGTGGTGGTGGTAAGCAATGTTCCCTCTAAGAGATGCTGGCAGCTGAGCAACTCGTTGCTCGCTGCGCTGCGCTGCACTGCGCCCCCGCCGCGGGGTTGCGGTGGGGGGGCGCCGGGGGGACGGGGCGGGCCCCCCCCACTCCCAGCGGCCCCCCCACCCCTGCGGGCCAGCTCCCAGCTACCCCCGCTCCTGGCGGCCCCCCCCATCCCCGTGGGCCTGCTCCCGGCCACTCCCATGGGCCCACTCCCAGCTGCCCAGCAGCCTCCCCGCCCCCACTCCCGGCGGCCCCCAGAAACTTACCTTGTGGCTGAAGCCAGATGGCCAAGCCACAGCTCCTGGGGCCAGAGAAGCTCTACGGAGCATGCTCAGATTTTCTGGGCATGCTCCATTAGAGCTTTTCTGGGTGGGAGTTTTGAAAACTTCCAGCCCCAGAGCAGTTCTATGGAGACTCTTGCTGCCGGCCGTGCGCTGCTGGCTGCCTTCCCTGCGCTGGCGGCTGTGGCGGGCTGCGCTGCAGCGCGCCAGTGCAGCTTACAGGGAACATTGGTGGTAAGGACCAAGTCCTCATAGATAGGTATTTGGGAAGGGGGGGCACTGACTTATGAACAGGGGGCGAGGAAGAGGGTCTGATTGGAGGAGGCCCAGGTACATCAGCTCTTGCCTAGGGTCACAGCCAGTACCAGTGGCATCGTTGGCACCGGGCACATGGGGCACATGCCCCAAATCCCGGCGCCAGTGCCCCGGGTCTGGCGGGACTCGCCTCTCTTGGTCTCTGGCCCAATTGGGCCGGAGATCTGGGGCCCAGCTGCCCATGGCTGTGGCAGCCCCGTCCCCGGCCGGGGATCCAGGGCCCAGCCGCTGGTGGCCACAGCAGCCTCATCTCCACTTGGGGATCCAGGGCTCAGCCACCCGCAGCCATGGAGGTCACTCCTGGCTCTGTCCCCAGCCAGGGATCCAGGGCCCAGCTGCCTGTGGCAGTGGCATCCCCATCCCCAGTTGGGGATCCAGGGCTCAGCCGCTCACGGCCACTATCCCATCCCTGGCTGGGGGCGTGGCCTGTGGCCAGGGGACATGGCCTCCTGGCAGGGGGCATGTCCTGGGCCAGTGCCCCGAGTGCTTCCCCGTGGCAGTGACACCCCTGGCCAATACTCAGGACAGAGGAGGTCTCCTTTGGAAAGGGGGTGTTCCCCCCAAGGGGCAAGTCAAGGGCCACCTGCTGTGAGGAAGGGGGCACTCTGGCCTCTCGTAGCCAAGCTGCACGACGGATCGTAACTGCGGAAGCCATCATGCAGGTGGCTGTGTCCACTGTGTCCCAAGCAGAAAGGAGGAGATCTTGGGAGGCTATCTTGCCTTCTTCCAAATAGGCGTCGTATTCTTCCCTCACCTCTGGTGGGAGCATGTGTCTAAACTTTTCTATAGACTCCCACACTTCCAAAGTGTACCTACTGGTCAGGGCTTGGTTGTTTGCGACCTGGGGCTGAAAAGCCAAGGAAGAATAGACTTTATGACCCAACAACTCCAGCTCCCTGGCATCCCTCAATGTCAAGAGGTGATCATGTGGGGTCTGTCCTGGGCCTAAGGCTGCCTCCACCACTGCTGGGTGTGGGACTGGGTGGTGAGTGAAGGAGGGAAACTCTAGGTGTGGGACCCTGTACTTGAGGCCCGCCATGTCAGAAACCAGGGACATGGAGCCCAGGTTTTGCCAGTGTGAGGAGGCCAGGTCCCAGATGCTTGGATGAAGGGGAACTGTGACTGGCTCCGTCGATGAAAACGCCAGCCCAAACAGGGTGTAAGAAGGTGTTTCAGAGGTGTGAACCTTTATGCCCATATGGGCTGAGACATGGCACAGCAGGTCAAAGTGCGCCAATAAGTCACCCGTATAGGAACATGGCACCGGCTTCAGGGCTCTCACAGGCATCGAGTGGACCGGTGCCGGTGGGGACTGAATGGCCTCTGGAGGGGACCTATCCTTTGGATGGAATTGGAAGGGCATCAGCACCGAGAGTTGACGCCAAGGCCTCTTGGAGCCTCTAGAGGCTCCTTCCCCTGGACTGGAGCAGGGAGAAGCTTCGCGGGATTCTTGAGTCGGCACCGGGGACAGGAGGGTAATGTGTTGCCATGGGGATGGCTCCATGGTGCCTGGACTCCCAGAGAGCTCCAGGGTTCAGCAGCGTGGTGTCGGCACCGGGGAAGGTGAACAGTGCCGTATATGCAGCACCCAGACCTTGGAGAGGAAGGCTGGCTTTCCCCTCCTAACTGATGCTGGCGGAGGGGGTGTGGGTAGCAGGAGGAATGCCCTCACTGCCTCCACTGCTTCCGGGGTCGAAGGGATGGGCAGCGAGGACGATCGGTCCCAAGGGGAGACGGCTGGTGAAGATCTGGGGCTACATCAGTGCAGGAGCACTAAAGGGTGTGTTCACACAGCATTCTTATTTTGAAACAATGAGGTTGTTTAGAAATAAGAATTGCCATGGCCACATGACGCACGGCCATTTTGAAACAAGGAAACCCCTTGTTTCGAAATGGCAGCCGTTCTTTCGGAACGGCT
Source organism: Podocnemis expansa (assembly GCA_007922195.1). NCBI lineage: Eukaryota > Metazoa > Chordata > Testudines > Podocnemididae > Podocnemis > Podocnemis expansa. The sequence goes on from ML683093.1 coordinate 59,699, forward strand.
TAAACCTGGTTTCCCGTCGAAACAGCGTTGTTTCGAAAC
>ML683093.1:69065-91160 GCA_007922195.1 Podocnemis expansa
GCCAGGCCTGGGCAGGGGCCAGCAGAGCCCCTGAAGATCGGCTGGGGGCTGGTCAGGCTCAGGGTCAGCAGAGAAAACCAGGAGTCTGTATCTCTTTAAGATTCCTCCTCTTTGCCCTGCCCTCCTCCCTGCTCCCGGCATTCCAGCTGCAGGGCTGGAAGTGGTTTCACTTTGCTTTCTTGTTTCGGCTTCTCACCCCCGGCTTCTTTCCAGGCTCCAGCTCAGGTTCTCTCCCCTTTCCCTGCACCTGATTTTGGGGGAGGTTTGATCTTATTTTTTGCAGGGGTTGGGGCTTTTCTTTACCTTGATGGGGTCTCTGAACTGCCCAGAGAGAAACCTGGGACTCTTTTGCTTTGCTGCCCTGCTTGGCTTAAAGTTTCTGGGGAGGTTTCTTTCTCTAACGGCTGGGCTAAGCCAGATCTTTATTCCTGCTAATGAATCTTGGCTTTTGACAACAAATCCTTTGTTTAGAGGTCCAACAAAGTTCACTTTTGATTGTGAGGAGGTTTCAGTTTGTAAGATTTTCCTTTTCCCAGTGTGATTTTTTTCAGTTTGTTTCTCCCTTCCAAGAAGAAGTTAGTCCACTATAGATGTGTCCTTATATTTTTAGTAAGATACACAGATGTGCAAGTATTATCTATTCTAAAGTAGCTGCTGGGCTGGGCCTGATCCTATAGTTTAAATGAAGTCAGTGCGAAATTTGATGGAGTAAGGCTTGCAATATTTGTCCCTTTGTTAGTTTATCAAATCATAGAAAACAAGCAGCTTGCTCTTGCCTATGTACTCTATGCTTATTTTTATTTTGGAATATTTAGGAAAAAACTGATCATTGCATTCAAGAATAGGTGCTGTCCTCTTGGGTGGAGCATTTGATAGTCACAAACATCTACTTCTACTCTGCCCCCCCCCCATTTGATGTGTATTTCACATAAAAGCAAACAAAACATCAACTGTCATAAAATAGATATATATCCATCTGTGGTTTATGGCAGACATAGTAGGATATGATGTTTCCAGAAATTTGCATTTTTAGGTAAAAGGTTATGTTTCAGGTAGGTCTGCACATAAAAACTGGCAGCTCTCATTTTTTCTGATTTCTCCTTTCCTGTGTGTATAAAATCTAAAGAGCTTGTCTGTCATTTTTTTTTTAAATACTGCACAGTGAGGCTAGACGGGGATTTCTGTACACGCCACCTGCACCCCCCAGTTGTTGGCTAGTAACAGTGTTAGAGCAAATGAGTGAGCACCCCCTAAACCCCCCAAACATGCCCCTGCACCACACCCCTAATTTCACATCATGGGGAGAATACCGCTGACAGAGATTACTTTTCCTTTAGAAGCCAACACCTCAAATTCTGTTAGGCTTCATGTAGTCAAGGGCCCATCCCTCTGTGTGTCAAACAATGAGTGAATTCTGTGAAGGAATTTACTGTGTTAAACCTGATTTTAATCTTGTCCATAATTACTACATTAAATTTATTGGAGGTGTGCTTCTGTTTGCAACTCACAATGTAAAAACATCAGTCTGGATAGGAGTTCTGCAGTGTGATTCTTCTTGCACCTTGATATAAGCATTAAATACTTAGTTTTGTGACTCCTTAAAGTGGTTGGCTTTACGGTTACTTTAATGTGAAGAGGAAAAATACTTAAGCCATTCATTTGATATTCTTGAGCCTCTGTTCTTGCAATTAATCTCACACTGTAACTAGGGGCTAGACAGATTTCCCTGGAGTTGAGTGATCAATGGGGCAAGCATTTGGGGGGGGGCATTGGCTGGGTGGATGAAGGGGGCCCAGGCGCAGCCCCAGATGTGTATGTGTCCTCCAACATCCTCCTTTTTGTACTTCCCTGGCCTCCTTTCCATGCTTTGGTATCCGGTAACCCTAGTCTGGCAGAGTGGTTGAGGATTGGATGAGGGGTGGGGGGGACAGGGCTTAACCATGGCCAAGGATCAGCTGGGGGAGGGGGCAGGCTGGGAAAGCACCTGAAGATGGGCAGGGGGTAGGCCTGAAGCCCCACTGAGGATTGGCTGGGGGGGGGAGTTGCTAGCTATCCAAGGGCTTCTTTTTACCTTCATGTCCTTCCTCCCTCAGGCATTCCAAAAACAGGTGATTGTCCAGCCTTTTACTTCTGATAAGTAGACTGGGGGGGCACAGTGCTGGAACCCACCATCCTGATGTTAAGAGTTTGCTGCACAGATGCACACACGGAATAAACAGCAGTTTGGGGGGGATGGGATCAAGGGGCAGTGGAGTACACAGTTATCCTTTATGCCTAGAAATTTTTATATATGGAATGCCTGTAGCTCAGTTGGTAGAATAACAGATTTGTGATCAGAGGGTCAAGCCCTGGGTTGGGTTTTTTACCTTTTGGCCTGTTGCTCCTTAGGGAAGGGTTAAATTGGGAAAAAAATATATAGCAAACACTAATAAAATGAAGGAAAATAAAGTATACTGTGATCAAGATTACTAATAGTGACCAATTAAGTAAAACAAATAAAGGGTCACATTTGAACTGGCTAGGAACAATTTAGGACCTTTTTTTTTTAATTGTAAAATGGGCTGCTGTGCAAAATGAAAAATGAGAGGCAAGTTAATTGCTTTCATTTTAACTTTTTTATGTGCTTATTCATTTTGGAAAACCGACAGAGGCAGACAAACAGGACTGAAGAATTGATGAGACAAAATGTCACATAAGCATAGAATACATTCAAATTATTAATAAAAGCAATTTAAATAACTTATTAATTTTTCATTGTTCTATATTTTTCAATAATTTCCATCATGTGAAGTTGCACAAAAATTTTATTCAGAAAAAGTTTTGCACACGGGTTCAAAATTTTGCACACAAGCCGTCAAACCTTAGAGGGAACATTGCTCCCATGGTGCCCTTCCCCTGAAGCGATATAGCAAGTCCACAGTGTGGACATGCTATTTCGATTCCCGCTTTTCCCTTATTTCAATTTGGTTTTTGGTTATTTCGAATTAAGTCATTTCGAAATAAGGGCTTTATTTCAAAATGACTTGTTTCAAAATAACATATTTCAAAACAGCGCCCTGAGTGTGGACATAGCCTAACAGATCTACTCCTTGGTTTTTTCACTTTACTAGACTTAACTTCCCCTTTGGAACTTGCTTCTGAACGTGTCACAATTGATGTAATATGGTTAGGAAACAGAGACAGAGATCTGGCAAATGGATTTTCTTTCTTTCTTTCTTATAGCCCAGCCATTCAGTAAGGCAGTGGTTCCCAATCTTTTCTCTGCTGTGGCACACCTTGAGACCTTCAAATTTTTCAAGGCACACCACCATTAAAAAAAATCACAAATATTTAAATTAACTTAAATTGCTTATCAATATTCATGAACCATGGCACAGTGTTTTGGAAATGCTGCTGTGTCGGGTGGTAGGGGTAGCAGAGCAGGGGTGGCAGAACAGCAGAGGTCGTTGAGTGCAGAGGCAGGAGTGAGTCTGTAAAGCAAAGCAGGGCAGGGGTGGCAAAAGAGGACAAGGACAGCCATGTGGGGAACAACACAAGGGTGGCGAGAGAGGAGAGAGGAAGGGATAACAAGTGTGGCTTGGGGGGGGGGGCAGGGGGGAACCTGGGGAGTGGGAAGGTGAGGTGGGGCAGCATGGCACAGCACCCACTTCCCCCTTCTCCACAGTGGCTCCCTGCCACCCAGAGCAAATCCTCACCCCACTGCTGCTCCCTCCCACCCCAGTGTGTCCCATCCTCCCCTCCCCAAGCCCCCTTCTACCTGTGATGGATGCTCCAGCCCCTAGCTACACCCCCACATGCACAGCCACCCCACCCCCAGCTACACACACCCCCAATCAACCAGCCACACTACAACCCCAGCCACACACCCTCTGCTACACATCCACTCCCACCCACCTCTACTACACACACAAGTGCCCCACACAACCCCCAGCAGCACCCCCCCCAAGCCCTTACCTGGGCTGTTTGCAGCCTGACTGACACAAGCTGCTCCACCCTGCAGGGGGAGATTCACACACTCTCAGCTTCCCGCAGCTCTCTGTTGCCTGGGCTTAAGGTGGACACACCTGAAAGGTGCATTTGGGTTGCCCCTGCTATTTTCAGGGGGACCCCTGGAACTCCCTGTTCTAGTGCCTTCCTCTATTTTTAGGGGGCCAGAATGCTGCCTGCCTAAAAATAAGGGGCCCCCAAACTGTGTTCCAGTGCCTTCCCCCTTTCCTTAATCCCTGCCTTCTTCCAGCCCTGCACAGCCCAGGTGGCTGGGCTGAGCTGAGCAAGGAGGGAAACTTTAACTCCAGTTCTTGGCCAGGCTTGCGGCACACTTTGGGTGTTCCTGCAGCACACCGGTATGCCCCGGCACACTGGTTGGGAACCACTGCAGTAAGGGATAGATTTCTTCTCTTATTTAACTGTAATACACCTGGAAGTCACACACATTTAATTAAGATGGTTGCTGTTCCTGGTGGTTGTGGTGTATGTTACTACACCTCACTGTTTCTACTCGTAACACCCATGTGGCCAGATAGACTCTGCCTTGCAGGCAGCTCTGGCCAGGAAGAGGGTGTGCTGGGACACAGCAAGAAGAGCCCCTTATGCCCCAGGGGCACCTGTTCCAAAACCCCCAGAGTGACCACACACACACTGGGATAGCGTAGGGATTATGGAAATGCGGAAGGTTTATTTACAGAGGTGCAGAGGAGAGCCCAACAGGGGAGATGGAGCAGCAGTAACACAGAGTAATAGCTAACACAGGTCCCTACAAGGCCCAGCAATGCAGCAGGCTGGAGGCAGACATGAGCTCTGTATCTGCATTGTGAGTTCAGGAGTCCCAGCACAGTTCCAGTCCAGAGTTCAGTCCAGCAGCTCCTAGTCTTCAGTGCCAGCACTTTCCCAACAAAAGAAAACCCTCTGATGCCTCTTCTGCAATTCTCTGCAACCCCAGAGCAACACCCTCCCCACTTAACTAACTACACCCCCTGCCACCAAGTCCCAGGTCGAGTCCCAGGTCCTGTACTCACAGCCCCACGGCTCCAGATGGCCAGTCACTGGATCCAGCTCTGTCCTTGGACAACCCTGTTACGTGTTAGCTCTGTGTTCTTTAGGAATCAGAGCATAGTATCCAGCCTGTGCCTTCCCCGCTCCCACATCCCCCAATCTCAGCTTGAACTGAAAACCAAGAACAGTAGGAAATGGGAAACATCCTTATCTACCCATATCCAAAAACCATCAGCACAATAAATGGAGCTTCATTTGCATTGACTATTGAGAGCCAGGCTCCAAAGCAAGAACCGCACTGAACTCTGGGATTGAAGAAGCAGGAACCGCACTGAACTCTGGGATTGAAGAAGCAGGGAAGCATTGCCTGATGGGGGATCTCACACCAAAATGAACAAACTCAGCAATTATCAGACCATATTAGTCACAGACATGATAATTGATACCCAAAATGCTGAGTCTGCCTGACTGTATTGTGAGCTTCTCTGAAACATTACACCCAGCCAGGAATGTGTATTGGCCACATAAACAAGTTCTTATAAAAAACCTTTACCCACATCCAATGGTAGTGAAGTGTGTGTCCTGTGCAAGTCCTTGTACAGTAATGTGTGTCCTGTCTGAGTCCTGATTGGATCCTGTCTGAATCCTGTGTGAGGCTGGACTGAGTCCTGAGTCCTGATGCTTGGATCTAAAGCTGTATCATTTCCACTGGGATTTGGCTTTCCCTCTTCTTTGCTGATTGCTGTGGGAGCTTTGTTTCCATCCAGTCTTCGACCCTGATCTGCACAGCCTGGAAACCTTTCTGCTGCACACAGAGTGGTGACCCCCCCCCCCGTTGGGGGGGCCAACCTCTCTCCCTTCTTGTTAATTATGACTCTCTCTCTCTAGGCCTGATACAGTAGAATCTAGGTAATATTATAGTTGGGTGTTTTTCTTTCCTTGTATGTTTATCAATGCTGTAACTGGGTATTTTGGGGTATTCTTCTCTCCTTTTGTAATTATTAGTGCAAGTTTTAGATACCTAGCAATAAAATGCCTTTTGTTATCAAGCCAGTTTCCAGACTCTTCTAAGACGTCATTCCCTCTCCTTTGTGGTCTTTGTTTCTTTATATCGCTTTGCAGCAACGCTTACATTACATAGCCAGAGATCCCTGTGATGCCCACAACCCTGTGAGGTTTGCTTATTGATGGGGATAATAGACTGATTGACTCCAGGGGCATATAAGGGTGAGAGCTGACAAGTGCTGTTTTGACCCAGCCTGACTGAGTCCAGGGGCATATAAGGGTAGCAGCAGAAAAGTGCTGTGTGACCCAGCCTACTGAGTTCAGGGATGCATAAGGGGTCAGCTGAGAGTGCTGATAGACCCAGTCCGCTCAGACACACCTATATAGAAAACACAAGTGACACAAGCAACACACTAGGGCTATGTCTACACAATAGCTTTTATTTTCATAGAATCATAGAATCATAGGGTTGGAAGGGACCCCACGAGTAACTTATTTCAAAATAAGTTAATTTGAATTAACACTTTGTTAATCCGAACTAAGGAAATCCCTGCAAATCAAAATAGCATGCCCTGTGTGTAGACCTGCCATTTTGATTCCAGGCGAGGGGCAGCATGGGAGGTGTGGCAACATGGCCGGCTCACCGGGCCATGTTGCCGGCCATGTTGCCAGCCAGGTAGTCAGCCAATCATGTACAGGTGGACCGGACAGCCTCTCCCTATCCACCATGATCCCCAAGCGCTTGCTAGACAGATGGCTACGGCTGCCCTCTGGTTCCTGTACCATCCTCATACACCGGGTAGACCCCCTGAGAGCCTGCAGGGTGCCACCTTTCTGTGGGACACATTTTCCCTGAGCCTGATGAACCCAGAGCTGAGCCCCGGACCATTATCTCAATGGCCCTCACAGCACTGGAGAAGAAACCCATGGCTGAGGCCTGACAGTGTTGAGACACAGATAGCTCACTATGCCTATAAAGGGGGTGGGGGGGAAATAAGTGTGTGCATTTGCTCTGCCCTACCTGAAGGCCTGGAAGAGGGCAAGTAGCAGCCCCTAACAGATAAGGTATGCCAGAGGACCCCTGCTGTGCTTTGCTCCATGGTGCACAGACAGACCACACATTGGAATTTGGGGACACAAAGGATTAGATGTTGCTGGCAGAGTGCTAAGATCAGTCAACTTGGATAAAGGGCAAGCTGTTCAGGCCAGACTGACTAGGCCAAAGGCCCCTGGCACAGATGACTAAGGGCGGGACGGGTCCAAGGAAGGCGCTGCAATTGGGGGACTCCTCGTGCAGAGGCCAGGCCCAGGACATAATTCCCGATAGCAAGAGCTCATGATTGCGATATGTGTACTTCTTATGCCAGTAGACAAATATGTACACTCTTCTCGGGGCCCTTGGGTACTTGCCTTCGGGCCTGCAGCTGTGTAGCAATAAAGTGCCACACTGCACTAGGTTGTGCCCCCCCCCGATGATCCCCCCGCCGTACCAATAGCGCCTCGTCCCCCATCTCAGCACCAGACTCCAACACAGACTGGTGGAAACGGATTGTCCAGGGAACCTGGAGCAGCAGGCACTGAAGGAGGAACCCCCCAGATTAGTAGGGGGACCACCACCCTCGTCACTGAGCCCACCCCAGTCCGACGCCAAAGGCATCCGGTGATGAGGGCGGGCATCCCTGAGGACAAGAGCGTGGCCATCGCTCCCAGGAAACAAGCCCCACCGAGCCCACCCCTGGGTCCCACACGTCTGGTGCCCATCTCGTCAGCGTCAGGAGGTCCACCGTCAGGGAACCGCTGCTGCAGCTCGCCTACGCCATCAGCCGGTCCTGCGGACATGCCCCGTCAGCTTGGAGTGCTGAAGGACAGCATCGCCGGCCTCACTGCCCTGGACTTTCCAAAGTGTGGGGGGATCATTGATGCCACCCACATCACCATGGGAGCCCCACCACACTGCCTGCCCCCCCCTTTCCCCCCAGCCAGCCACCACCGAACCCACCCACACCCTGAAATGAACCCAATAAAAGATGCAACAACTCTGGATATGGGTGAAATGTTTTTTTTAATAACGGGGTATGGGAAGGCAGAACTGGGGGGCACAGGGATGTGGGGTGGGGGTTACAAACTGGGGGGCACAGGGATGTGGGGTGGGGGTTACAAACTGGGGGCACAGGGATGTGGGGTTGGGGTTTGGGGACAACTGGGGGGGCATTTTAGGGAGGAGCTTCCCCTGGGGCAGGGCCCACAGCACCACGGCCTTCGCCAAGGCCACCCTGGGTCCGGGGGCACCGGCGGCGAGGGCCAGCAGGGTCCCTGGCTGCAGCAGGCACAGCCCCAGGCTGGGGGTCCAGGTTTCCCCCAGGCTGCTGTGGTGTGCCCTGCACGGCCTCACGGGCCGTTGCCTGTTGCTTTTGGGCTGTCACTTGGTGCTCCAGAGCTGTGGCCTGGCACTCTATGGCTGCAGCCTGGCACTCTAGGGCCGCCACGACGCAGTCGTCCGCCTCAACGGCCCGCTGGAGCTGCCGGACCGCAGTGTCCTGGCACCGGGCTTGTTCAGTGCGCCAGGCCCTGGCAGACTCCTCTGCCTGCTGCCCGAGCTCCAACACGGCAGTGAGGACGTCTGCTCTGGTAGGCCGGGCTCTCCTTCTCTGTCTTATGGCCAGGGGTGGACTCCTGGGTGACGGACGGCGGGTGGGTGGACGAGCTGCAGGGGCAAAAGGGAGAACGATTAGGTGTCAGCCTACTAGCCCTGGTGTGTGCAGCCCCTGAGCTGCAAACACTCCTGCCCTGACAGCTAGCAGGATTCCAAGTCTGTGTGGGCTCTGTACACTGCAACCAGGGGGGCACAGGGCCTCGTGCCCCATGGTAGGCAGTGAACTGTTCTTGGGAAGTCCCCTGGGCCCATGTGACTGCCATGGTGGCTGCAGGCTCTCTGCTGTGCGTGCTGCCTGGTCTGCCTATTGCTACCCTGTGTTGAAGGACCCTCATCCTGCTTGGGCATGGGACCCTGTCTCCCCATGCCTCCCTGCAACATGCCTGCATAGGGGAGCATGTGTTCCCCTCCCTCGGGCCTGAGCCCCACCGTCCCAGGGCCATGCCCCCCTCAGGACCCATGCCCTGCACTCCAGGGCCTCCCTGCTTCATGGGGGCTGGCACTTACCAGCTGGGCTGCCTGATGTCCGGCGCACTGTCCCGTCGGACTCCACTCCCTCCTGCTCCTCGACGGGCTCTGCAGGGCTGCTGGGCTGGGGCTCCTCTCCCGTGAGCAGCTCCGGGCTGGTGGGTGGCACTGTACTCGGGTGGCTGCCCTCGCCCACCACCAGGGGCTCGTCACCTTTTGTGGGAGCCCCCTCTGCCTCTGTGGCACTGCTCTACGGCTCCCCTGCATCCTGCATGTGCCTACGGTGGGGTGGGCCACCAGGCTCGTCCCCCAGGAAGCGGTGCATCTGGGCAAAGTATGGGCAGCTGGTGGCAGCTGCTGCCCCACAGATTGCCTGGGCATCCCGTGCCTGCCAATAGTCCTGGCAGAGGCCCTTTATCTTTGAGCACACCTGCTCAGTGGTGCGCTCAAACCCCTCATCAGCAAGGGACCTGGCGATGTCCCTATAGACATCCACATTTCTGTAGCTGGCCCTGAAGCGGTCTTGAATGTGCTCCTGCGCCCAAATGCACACGAGGGCATGGGTCTCTGTAGGGGACCAAACAGAGCCCCTCCATTGCCCCTGTGACGCCTCTGCAGCCATGGCCCACCTTCCCAGGCTGCCAGCAGCAGAAGCAGCAGAAGCCATGCGCTGGAGGGCACTTCCTGGCCCAGGGCAACCTGGGAGGAATGTCACCCTCCAAACCGCTTTCAAAACAGCGTTGTTTCGAAACAACGGGTTGTGTGGACACGTTGTTTCGAAACGGCTGTTTCGATTCATTGTTTTGAAACGGCCATTTCGAAACAACATGTCCACACAATCCATTGTTTTGAAACAACGCTGTTTTGAAACAATGAATTGAAATGGCCGTTTCGCGACAACGGCTGTTTCGAGGGGGGGCCAGGTTTTACTTTTTCAAAATGACGATTCTTATTTTGAAAGGACGGGATCCGTCCTTTCGAAATAAGAAAACGTCGTGTAGACATGGTTCTTTTATTTTGAAATAACGAGCGTTATTTCAAAATAAAAGAGCTGTGTAGACGTGCCCTAATAGAATTACCATCTTCCCCAAAGAGAAAGTAACCCTAACAAATGAGCATACCCCGAGTTGGTGGGCAAAGTCAGTAACAACTCTCCCCAGAACAGTCTCCTTCTGTGGGTACTGCCCTGGCATCCCAGGTCAGCCGCTCTGTCCTCCCTGGCTTCAGGCAGGGCCTCTGTCTCTCTGATGCTTCTTTCTGTCTCCCTCCTCCCAGGGCTTTGCCTGCAGTCCCTCTTCTCAGCTCCACACCCTCCTTCCTGAACAATCAGTCCCTCTCCCACAGGGCAAAGATTTAAAGGAACCACACTCCTTAAGATCCCAAGGGGGTTACACACTTATGTAGTATCTTGTGAAGAAGAATATCCATTCTCCTCATATTCTGCCACTGACAGTGGTTTTTAGTTAGGGAAATCTCATTACTCTATTATCCTGGCCTCACTGCTCTGGTAAGATTTCTCTTCCCCTTTTTGTACAGGTTCCTCCTTTGCTCTGTATCACTGTGTTTCTGGCACAGTAATAGGTGCCACTCTCTGCACCTTCCATGCCTCTCATTTCCAAATACACCTCGCTTTTAGACGTGTCCCTGGAGATGGTCAACCGGCTCTTCAGAGACTCCTGGTAGTATTTGTCTTCATCCCAGTATACAGTACACAGCCACTCCAGGCTTTTCCCTGGGGGCTGTCGAATCCAGCTTACCCCGTACCCACTAGCAGTGAGGGAGAATCCTGACACTGAGCAGGTGAGTTTCAGGGTCTGTGAGGGCTTCACCAGGGCTGATCCAGTCTGCAGTAGTTGAACCTGGCAATGGACATCTGCAAAGAGCAAAGAGAAACCTCAGCCACAGAGATCACCAGCAGCAGGCTCTGCAGAGACGAGAGACTGCTTAGAACTGGTACTTACATGCTGCAAGAACAAAGAGGAGGGCAAGAAGCAAAGTTTTCATCTTCCGTCTTGGGAACCAGGTAGAAAGAGGTGTGAAGACCCAGTGGGAACTACCTTTGTTTGGGAGTTGGAGGGAGGGCTGAAATATAGAGCAGAAACATTCTGTATTTAAGAGGACACAAAGTAACTATTTGCATACTGTGCCATGCCATGCAAAGCACTGGTAAATTAGCTCTTCCGTAGTCCTCAGATAATAGGGGGTCTGTCTAGTAATCATGTGGGAATAGCTTACGTAAATGGTTATTGTGGTATCTCCTAGAAACGACAAGCAAGTGCATAGACTCATTATACTAGACACTGCACAGGCATAGAGTAAGAGGCAGACTTTTGCTAAGGTATTGCCTTGTTGGACTTAATTATCTCTCTATCCCTAGCAATGCCAATATAGAAAGATAATTTAATATTAGTAACCACATTATTTTGTTAATATTAATACAATCATTCTTGCTGGACTGGCCTCTTAGAGTCATTAACTCTGATCAACAAAATAACAGAGGCCCTCTGCGATGATGCTAATACTATCACGGGGTATGATTGACAGTATGGCCCACCAGATTGTGCTCTGACTGAGGGATTCAGGAGACCTGGGTTTCTTTTCTCGCCCTCCCCATTGCTTTCTGAATGATACAGATAGCAAAAAAAGATGGAGAAACAAAACTTGTCTGCCTCCCAGTTTTGTTTCCCCATCTTTTTTTGCTATCTATTTCCCCTTCTGTATAAAGAGGGAGAATATGACTTTCCTCTTCCTGTAAAGCAGTGTTCCTCAGCTTTTAGTGGACCAGGAAACACCTAAAGGTATTACTTCCTTTATGTGGAACACCTGATGAAAACATGTCTGAAAAAGTTGGTAACGGTTGGAGATTTAAAATGCCCCAGTAACAGCAAAGCTTACAACTATGTGTCAACATCTCCCACCACATATCTGAAAGCTTTGCTGTGGCTGGATCACTTGCTGGTTTAAACAAGTGCAAATGGTGGGTTCTTTGTTTCTTGAAGTCTTCAAAGCATGATTTGAGGATTACAGATAAATCAGTCAGGGAAAGCAAGTCTTAAAGTATAATTTGGCAGACCCTGGAACCCTCCTAAATTTTCAGTCCTTCTTCATGCATGTCCCATCCACCTTCATGCATGTCCAGGCCCCCTTTGCATATCATCTGGGCCCCCTTCATGCATCTGCAGGTCCCAGCCCAGGTAGGTATTTCCAATCACTTCTCACTACCACATACATTGGTTATCACTCTGCTCCACACACCCACGCACCCCCCCAGCTACACACCCCCTTCACAGCCCCAGCTATACACACCTCCCCACACCCTCCAGCTACATAACACACATGCCCACACACCCCCGGCTACCCCCACCCCCACCCCCAGCTAGACACACACAGCTACACACTACACACATACACACAGCTACACACATGTGCATGTGCGCACTTAGCTACACACACAGAGATACAGCATTCCCTGTCCCCCAGCAGCTCTGTGCTCCCCCACAAGCCATTCCCCCAGCCCCAATGCGGGACTCCCCTGGGCCCAGCCGAGGCCTTATCTCAGCTGTTTGCACTCATCCCTGTTTCCAGCAGCAGTGTGTCTGGAACTCGGTGCCACTCACCAGCAGGGCCAGGGCTGGCTGACTGGAGAAGTTTTAAATGGGAACTGCTTCCTGGCCACAGGCTGCTTCTGCCCTGATCATGAATCTGAGCATGATCGGGGAGGGAGAGGGAAATTTATAAACTGCCAGCCTGCCACAGCTCCCTGCTGGCTGGCCTGCATGGCTTAAGGAGGAATGCACCAGAACCCTGAGGTCCACCTGCTGGTTCTATTTTTAGGGAGCCCCAAATGCCATGCACCCTGGGAGGAAAAGCACCTGTTATATCAATATGTGGGTCATATCAGCATAACAGCCAGATGGAGTTATTTCAAAACCATTGTTTCAAAATAACCCTCATTTCTATATCAAACTAGGTTTTATTATGCCAAAATGATTTTCCTTATTTTGAAATAAGGGAGCTCCTTAATTTGAAATAAAGAAACATCATCTGGACATGACTTTTTAAAAATTGAAACAATGTTGTTTTGATTTAATAGCAATTTGTGGACATAACCTAAGGAGCTAATACGGGCAGAGAGCTAGAGATAGATACTGCAGGGAGAAGGACTGAAAAAAAAAAAAGAGACATGGAGAACTACTGTGCGGGAAATTGATTGATTGAGAGAGAGAAAAGTGTGTCCCCTGTGCCCTCTAAAACTCGGCTCCTTGGGCTTTGCCCCAGTTGCCCCCACCTAGTTATGACCCTCCTGTCACATAATTCATCATTGTTGCACTATGCCAAATAATCTATCTTTGTTTCCCACTGCCTCTTTGTTTGTCTCTCACTTTATCTACCTACAGCTCTCTTTCAAACTAGGGAGGTTTTGGCTGGGTTTTTGATTCAGTGTGTGTTACAGTGTTGCACTACTTAATATGATGGCACAGTAGACTGCAGTCTCCTCTTTTTCCACATTGTTAATTGCAGGAGAACCTTTGGTTTCCTCTTGCCAGACTCTACTGCTAATAAAGGACTCAAAAAATCATAGGAGTAATGGTGGGTTCAATCCACCATCTACTGCAGGGGTCTCAAACGCATGGGATGTGGGCCGCAAGCTGCCCCTAAAAATATATCCCGTGGCCCACAATGAAATTATTATTACTAATATTTTCAATATTGTTTTATGAAAAGGTTTCAGTGGTTGGACTAATGTTCTAGTCCTCATGCAGACTTTGTGGTGATTTGAGTTTGAGACCCCTGATCTACTGGATTCACAGGAGGAAATGGGTGAAGTTCTGTGGCCTGACTAGAGCAGGGGTGGCCAAACTTACTAGCTCAAGAGCCACACAAGTCAATGATTAAACCTTCAAGAGCTGCACTAAGGTGTGTAACCACATATTTTTACCTGCTCCAAATTTATTAAGCTTAAAATTCATTGTACATGTTAATTTTATTGTAAAAATAGGGCAAATATTGATCCTACTAATGTCAGATTCTAATAATTATTTAAGATTACCATGATACTAGGCCTATACAGTAAAAACTTAGCTGTCGCTAGATGTAGAACACTACAGGCTTGTGGCAAGTTGTTTTTAAAATCTGGGCAGTAACTTGTCAATGCAGTAGGTAAAAGCTCTCTCAGATGCTGATCTCTAAGTATTGCACAATGTTTTGAATGTCATTGTGGAATATGATGCTTCACAGCAGTAAGTTGTGCCAAAAATTGAAAATAATCTATGTTCAGTTTTAAACTTTTCTCCTTTGTATTTTCATTTCTTAGTATTCCACATCATGTTTAGGACTTGTAAAACATGATTTTATTTTAACAATGAGTACACTGCATTAGGGCCTATGAGAAAATCTAAACATGCTATAGCTTCTCTGACCATGTCACACTTCCCTCCCCCACCCCCATTGCCACTTCCCTGCTGTCTCTTACCACACTGCTGCTTCTCTGCTCTCCCCAGCCATGCCATACTTCTGCCCCCACCCCACCCTGGCCCTGACCATGCCCCCGCTTCCCTGCCAACATTTCTGCCAGTAAACTTGTTCACTAAAATATTCATGGACAGTGAAGACAAAAAGTCTGATGACAATCAGACACAATTAATTTTAAAATGAGAGTAATAGTAAGGGAAAACACTGTTCTCAGCTTAATCCTGTGAAGAGATGCACATAGGGACACCTTTTCAACTGTTCAGAATCACAACAGATCAATGAGAATTTATGCGGACAGAAAGTGCAAGATCAGAGCCTGTTTCAGTAAGTGCTTTGGAGTCCATGTACAGAAGATACTATGGAAAAAATCCCATTGAGTTTATTCAGTTTGGGGTCAGGCCCTGTATAAATTCTAAATATCATTATTTGGTTTTTGTAATACAAAATAAAATCTTTATTGGTGAGAGATTTTTTTTCCAGAAAGTTTAAAACACAATTTTCCATCCTCAGACCTTCACAACAATTACTCTCTTGTCTGTCTAAGGGGCTCAGATACCCACAGAGTCATTCATGAAGACTGCACTGAAATATAAAAGGATTTTGAATATACAATTAAGAAGAACTAATACATGTCGAATGCTATTTAATCAGTAGACATATAGTGCTGCTATTGAACTTTGTAGTGAATGCAAATTGTCTTGGTAACTGACTTAGTTACACTAATTAAAATTTTCTTATAAAATAAATGTACTAGCAGTTCCTTCTGTAAACAGATGACATACTGATGATGTCTCAGGCATACTTGTTCAATGGATTTCAGGATTTTTTTTTCTAAAGCCAGTTTTCAGTAATGGTGGTCTATCCTAAGTCTGAATCATTTTGCATGCTGAAAATGAAGCATGATCCATAATAAGTACTTGTAACATTCTTTAAATTAATAGAGGTTTTGTTGTTTTTTTTGGTTTTTTTTAATAACCTTTTGACAGTAGTCAGTGGTTTTGGATGTAACACTTGTGTCAATCTTCAGTCATTTCTGATGATTCTTATTTATTTCTCAAAGTAGAGATACAAGAGCAATAATTTTGCATTAGATTACAATATCTGGAAATGCCATGTTATTTTTTAAAAAAAGAAAATTAATTTACAATTGCTTTACAGGTTTAAACTGCTACATTATAATCACTTTTCTGTAGTTCATTGTAGACTTGCTCTTGATCAATTTATGTTGCCAGTTTTAAAGAAAATATTTACCCAGAAAACAGTATCAAAAAAGAAAAATATTTAAAAAATCATGCACTCATAAGGTCAGACTTCTTCTTGTTGGTGCTACTTTAATTCTGCCTCTTTGTGCATCCAATTTGTGCAATGAATGAAGCCTGTGATGACGTAATTAAAGACTGTATTATAATGCATACAGACAAGGAGGGTAGAATTAAGATTGTGTGGGTAAACTGTAGAATCTGACACTTACTTACTTTGAGTGCTTGTCTTTGCACCTGATGACGTTGCTTTTCCCTGCCAGCTGGCTCTTACAATGCTGTCCCTCCTCTGCAGGCTCTCACAATGCTGCCCTTCCCCTGGCTCTGACCACAGTGCTTTTTTCTGCCGGCTCTCACAATGCTGCTCCTCCCCTGCTGGCTCTTACCATGCTGCCACCTCCCTGTTGTCCCTGACCATTACAAATTTCTCACCCCTGTCTCCTGCCATGCTGCCCTTCCCTGCTGTGCTCTTCCAGGAGCCACAATTTTTCTTTAAAGAGCTGCAAGCAGCTCGCAAGCCACAGTTTGGCCACGTCTGGACTAGAGGATCATGTTGATCACTTCTGACTTTAGAGTCTATGATGCAAATGGTTTTTCTTTCTAGTGATTTCAGTGTGTGGCTGACTCAAGTCCCACATCTGTCCAGTTTCCATGGTGGAAACTTGGGATCACTGAAGTGGACGTGGGTGAGGGGTTCTGGGTATATAAATGAAAAAGGAAAGGAGGAAAAACTTTATGTCCATGATTAATGGGAATTTATCACTGTGGCTGGCCTCTTTTCATCACAGAAATTTAGGACTGAAGATCCTAAACTCAGGAACTGGAACATCAGGGAACTTACAACGCACTTTAACAGTGAAGCTAGTTTCACAGTTTTCATCTCTGAGATACAAGGGCATTGCTCCCCTAAAAAAAGGGTCAGGGCACAAGCTGCACCTCCTGACCCTAGGTCCTGATCTGGCACTAGGGCCCAATCCAGGTCCAGCCACAGGCTTGGATCCAGCTCTTGCCACTGCTAGCCAGTGGCAGCACTGGCAGGTGACCCAGGTGGGCTCAATCCAGCTCCTGCTGTTGCCTGCCAGCCAGTGGAAAACAGAAGAGATGGGATCCAAGCCCAAGATGTTCACCGCTGTCCAGCAGGAAGCAGCTAGAGCCAGATCAGGCCTGCCAGGGTCACCAGCCACTGGCCGGCAACAGCAGGAGCAGAATCCAAGCCAGCCAGGGGCAGGCAGCCAGGGCTCAGATCCAGCCACTGCTGCAAATAAGCCAGAGATGGGGTGGGGGTGGGGCTGCAGCCCGCCCTAGGTCCTATAGTGGTGACACCCCTGCTGAGCTATAATGCTAAGACTGGATGAGCAGCATCCTTTAGTTGCAGTGATGTATTGCTGGGCATATGGAAAGCTGGGTCCTCTTCCTGGCTAATCAAGAAATGCACCTTGGTCAGGGAGGGAGAAGTAAAGAAGGCAATATTCCTTTTATCTAAATCTGCTTTCTTGCCCTCTCTTTCGTGAAGTAGTAGGCCCCATCAGTCTGTTTAAAAAAAACAAAACAAAACAAAAAAACCTTTTATCTCCAGCAGCAGGCCCCAAAGGACAACTTGTGCATCCAACATTTTTAGGTCCATTCCTAATTCAAAGCTATCACTGAGAATGTGGTGTTTAGATCCTGATGAGTTAGCTTATGTACCTCTTTGACTGCCCATCACTACAGTTTCTGGGATTCCCAAAGCTTTAATATATGCACTCACACAAACCATCAGTGTGGCAGGCCCTCTGTTGTCTCCACTACACAGCTGCCAGCTGAGGCACAAAGAGACTCGGCCCTAGTCTACATAAAGGACACTTTTCAGCAGCAGTCAACTAGCATTTAGGCAAGGCTCGTAAAATGATTTGCATAAGAGCCAGTGATTTCCTAAGCAGCCAGGACACATTCAGGAAAGCTGAACACAAATCCCTTGCGGTTAGCTTTCCCCCACTTCTCCTGGGGGCCAGAATATCCAGCGCCAAATTCTGGAGCACAGCAGCAAGTTCATATTCACTGCTAAGCACTCCCGGAACACTGGGCTGATGCCGGCATCAGGGCAGACATAGCCTAAATGACTTGTTGATGTTTTTAGAGGAATTCTGAAGCTGAGCAAAGTACATAATTTAGTTTCTGTTTAATCCAGCTAACCATTGGACGATTCTTCCACTCTTTGGAAAGGGAAGTTTGATAAGAGCTTGCGAACAGGGGGACTGCTAACAGTGAAGTTTGTGAGGGAAGGAGTTGGTGAAGCCCTGAGAAGGAGGCGAAGGCAATCCCCTAGCTGAAGAACCTATTGAAGAAGCCTGAGGGGTGGGGAGGCGTAAGCCCACCCACTTCTAAAACCCTTCCCCTAGCCTAAGGGGAAGCGGCACAAAACAGGCCCTCAACCAATTTCGTGGGACAACGAAAAAGAAAACAGAGATGGGTGTGAGGGTTACAGGTTCAGAACTAGAGTTTTAGAAGGGGATACCGAGCAGAGAACCCCGGACAGCACCCACTGCTCCCGGAATGTGTTGAGGGAGCCAGTGGATGCCGCCCAGAGGAACTCTGCCCAGATACGTGCACGGACAAGGGACTAGAAATAGGCCCTACAGTCGCAGGCCCCTCCCTCAGCCAGCCTCCTCTCCCGAGTTTTATAGGTGGCTACTTTTGCATAAACCAAAAGGACGCTGGCAAGGAGGTCCCACAACTTTGTGGGGCCACGGATGGGGAGTGCATAAAGATACAGGTGTAGGGAGAAATGCAGCCAGAGCCTCAAGAAAAGTTTCTGGAGGAGCCGGAAGAGGGGCTGCAGCCTAGCACAGTCTAGATAGCCATGCGCCAGGGTCTCCTTCACACACGCAAAAGGGGCAGGTGTTGGGACAAAGGGTGAACCACGCCAAGTACACACCCATGCTCACGGCTCCATGTGGGAGCCGCCAACTGATGTCCCCGGAGGGCCTTGGAGTGAGGGTGGCATACAGACTGGCCCAACGGGGTTCTCGCCCTCTGTAGGTGGGATGAGGTCCCGCCACTTTGTATCCGGGCGGGACACAAGGGCGAGGAAGTAGATGGTATGTAGCACGAGTGTGTACGGATATTTACGAGGTGCGGTTCAGAAAGAGGCTGGCTGCAGGTCTGGCAGCCGGCTCAGGGCATGGGGCCAGGATGGCTGGGGGGGCTGATGGGGCCAAGGCCCGACCAAAAGTTCCAGAGGGCCAGGGCTGGGAGGGGGCCAGGGAGTACCCTCTCGCAGGACCCGCTCAAGGTAAGCCCGAGCAGTGGGAGGCAAGGCTGCTCTCACCTCCTGGAATAGGCGCCGGGGGGGTACAAAGGGTGGAGAGCCCCATGCACCGAGCTAGCTCATGGGGATCCACCCAGTCCCCCCGGGCATAATCCAAGAGGTCTCCGACCCGGGTGATACCTGCCATGACCAACCTTCGCCTCACAGAGGGGGCCTCCGCCACCTGCACACGGAGATGGAGGTTGTGTAGCAGGGGCTCCATAAGGAGGTCCTCCCCTTGGTGGGTATAACTGACCTGGAGGCCGCAATGAGCCTCCAGGTCTGGAGGAGGTCATGGTAGAAGGCTGGCAGCTTGGAGACGTCTCACGGAGCACGTCTCAGGTTGAGGTAAAATAGGTGCCAGTCATATCGGAGCCCTCGGTAGCGGCAGAGGAAGGTGCGTGCCAAGTGGCTCCATGTCGGACTACCTGCACCATAAAGGAGCCTCTGTAGGGCCTGGAGGTGGAAGGTGCGGACCTGGCTGCAGACACAGCACAGGCCCTGCCCTCTCTCCTCCAGGGGAAGACTCAGAATCCCTGCAGAGACCCGGTGCAGTCCTGGCCAAAAGAACTCCAGAATTGTCCTCTGGAGACTGCAGAAAGCCCGGGGGTGGGGTCAGGGTGTTGAGCTGGTGCCAGAGCATGGACAGGACAAGCTGGTTGATGACCAGTGCCCGTCCCCGAAGGGAGAGGCACCGCAGCAGTCCCGTCCACCTCCAGAGCCGGTCAGCAACCCTGCCCTCTAACTCATGCCAGTTTTCCTCCAGGGAGGGATGGGTGGCAGAAAGGTAAATGCCCAGATAGAGCAGCGGACCTGTGCTCCACTGGATGGCCTGAAGCGCGGGTGGGAGGGAGCTGACCAGCCACCCGGCCCCTACCATCAGGCCAGAGCTCTTGACCCAGGAGGCTGCCGAGTAGATAGCCTGAAAAGCCTCCAACCGCACCAGGTCGCCCGGGTCCTGGACCACGAGGAGCACATCATCAGCGTACGCTGACAAGACCAGCCGCAGCTCTGACTCAGGGAGCACCAATGCCGTCAGCCTCTGACGGAGGAGACAGAGGAAGGGCACGATGGCTTTGGCTTCCTTGACCATGGGGTGCTGTTCCAGGAGGAAGGACTGCTAGGCAGAGATGGATTCCATCTGTCGAGGAAGGGGAAGAGCATATTCGGACATCGACTGGCTGACCTAGTGAGGAGGGCTGTAAACTAGGTTTGAAGGGGGAAGGAGACCAAAGCCCACAGGTAAGTGACAATGTGGGAGACCTGGGGGAAGGGATGGAACTTGGGGGGGAAGGGGGACTGTAACACCAGGGATAAAAGACAAAGTAGTTGGAACATGGGGGGGAATCAAATAATGATGTTACATGCTCTAATGATGCTTTAAAACCTGAGGCAGGTGCGGGAGGACAATCCCAGGAGAAAATACAAGGAGGTAGATATAATAGAACTGAAAATCGACTTGGGAAAGTAGGGCAATTGGCCTGGTATCTTAGGCACCTGTACACGAATGCAAGAATTGGTAGTACTGGCGCAGACAAAGAACTATGATATAACTGGAATAACAGAGACATGGTGGGATAGCTTGCATGACTGGAGCTCTGCCATGGATGGGTATAAGTTCTTCAGGAAGGACAGACAGGGGAGAAGAGGGGGAGGAGTAGCGCCAAATATAAAAGAATTCTATGACTGCTCAGAGCTCCATTATGGAAGTGGAACCAATCCAGTTTAAAATCTGTGGGTGAAGCTTAGACAAGAGGGCAACAAGGGAGATGTTGTGATGGGTGTCTGCTATAGACCTCCAGACCAGAAGGAGGAGGTGGATGAGTCATTCTATGGACAGCTGGTAGAAGTTTCCAGATCACAGGCCCTGGTTCTCATGGGGGACTTCAATTACCCTGATATCTGCTGGGAGGCCAATACAGCAGTGCACAGGCAATCTAGGAAGCTTTTGGAGAGTGTTGAGGACAACTTCCTGGTACAAATGCTGGAGGAACCAACTAGGGGCCTTGCACCTCTTGACCTACTGCTCACAAACAGAGAAGAATTGATCAGGGAAGTAGAAGTTAATGGCAACCTGGGCAACAGTGACCATGAGATGATAGAGTTCAAGATGCTGATTAATGGAAAAAAGGAAGGAAGCAAAATGCAGACCCTGGAATTCAGAAAAGCAGATTTTGGCTCCCTTAGGGAACTGATGGGCAGGATCCCTTGGGAGGCTGATCTGAAGGGGGAAGTTGTCCAAGAGAGCTGGTTGCATTTTAAAGAAACCCTGCTAAGGGCACAGGAAGATACCATTCCACTGAGCAGGAAGAACAGCAAATGTGGAAGGAACCCAGTGTGGCTTAACAGAGAACTCTGCACTGAGCTAAAGCATAAAAAGGAAGCTTACAAGAAGTGGAAGCTTGGACAGATGACTAAGGAGACATATAAATATATTGCTCAGGACTGCAGGGATAAAATCAGAAAAGCCAAAGGACAACTGGAGTTGCAGCTAGCAAGGGATGTGAAGGATAACAGGAAGGGGTTCTACAAATATGTCAATAACAAGAAGAGGAGCAGGGCTGGTGTAGGTCCCTTACTGAATAGCACAGGTATCCTCGTGATGAAGGATGAGGAAAAGGCTGAAGTGCTCAATGCTTTTTTTTACTTCAGTTTTCACAAGGAGGGCCAGCTCCCAGTCCACTACACTGGGCATGGCAGACTGGAAAGAAAAGAGGCACTTGGTGACAGAAGGTCAGGTCAGGGACTAACTAAAGAAGCTGGATATGCACAAGCAGGGGCATCGCTGGGGCGGGGAAAGACCCGGGGCATGGGCCCAGCCCCACCCCCGGAGGGCAGGCCCCGCCCCCCAGCCAAAAGGCCACAAACCCCCGGCCTGGGATGAGGCCGGGGGAGGCCGCAGCGCCGCCGCCACCACCAGCTGGGCCGCGCTGCTGTGCGGCGCAGCTCAGCCTAGCCTG
>VOCP01053865.1:0-12386 GCA_007922195.1 Podocnemis expansa
TGTGTGTGTTTGTCTAACTGAGTGTGTTTGTTTGTTTGACTTTTCCCTTACAGCTGACTTCTGTTAGTTGTTTCTTACTGTGGGTGGGGGCTGTTTGCACCATTCTTCCCTGATCACCTTTGAGCACCAGCCTCAATCAGCCTTGCGATCACCCTTCCCCTGTGTGTTTAATGAGGGGCCAGGGCTGACCTAGGCAGAGAAGGCTTTAAAAGCCAGTGGCTGAGCGACCAGGGGACAGCAAACAGGGGAGTTTGAGAGGGAGTTTGTGAAACCACGATGGTGAAGAGGAGCCGCACTGCTGCCAGCGCCCCTTCTGTCTCTTCTACCTGTGCCTGTAGCCAGACAGACATCCTGACCATAGATATCTCTACCCAGACCCTGGTGTGGACTTGCAGGGACTGCAGCCTGCAGTTCCCTGTCTCCAACGATCAGGCTGGGGAGATGAATCGATGTGATAGGTGCCTGCTGGTGGAATCTCTCAGGAGGCAGGTGGGAGAGTTACAGGAGGAGGTGTCTCGGCTTAGGAGTATCCACACCCTGGAGAAGTTCCTCGACAGCATCCACGAGGAGAAGTGCAAGAAGGAGGGCACTATCCAGGTGCCAGGGACTACTGCCACAACACTGGAGCTGGATGGGGAGCCTGTGGCAGGGGGAGGACACTGGCAGCTGGTTACCTCTGGCGGTAGGCAGTGCTCCACCCCTGCCCACAACCCACCCTCTGTTGTGGTGAAGAATCGTTATGTGGTGCTAGAGACGGTGAAGGAGGTGGAAGAGGAGAGGCCATGCACCCCCGAGGCTGGGAGGATCACAGCCACCACAGCTAGGAGGAAACGTAGAGTTGTGGTGGTTGGGGACTCACTTCTGAGGGGGACGGAGGCACCCATCTGTCGCCCTGACAAGGTCTCTCGAGAGGTATGCTGCCTGCCAGGTGCCCGCATCCGAGACGTTACGGAGGGATTGTCGAGAATCATCCGCCCCTCTGACTACTACCCCATGCTTCTCATCCATGTAGGAACCAATGATACTGCAAGAGGTGATACTCGGCAGATCAAAGGTGACTTCAGGGCTCTGGGAGCGCGGGTGAAGGAGTTTGGAGCACAGGTGGTGTTCTCCTCGATTCTTCCGGTCAAGGGTAGAGGCCTGAGCAGAGACAGATGCATCCTGGAGATGAATGTTTGGCTGCGAAGATGGTGTTGTCAGGAGGGCTTTGGCTTCCTTGACTATGGGTTGCTGTTTCAGGAAGAAGGACTGCTAGGCAGAGATGGACTCCATCTTTCGAGGAAGGGGAAGAGCGTATTTCGACGCAGACTGGCTGACCTAGTGAGGAGGGCTTTAAACTAGGTCTGAAGGTGGAAGGGGACCAAAGCCCACAGGTAAGTGACAATGTGGGAGACCAGGGGGATGGGATGGAACTTGGGGGGTGCCGGGACTGTAACTCCAGGGATAGAAGAGAGGATAGTTGGAACATGCGGGGGGAATCAAATAACCTTCTTAGATGCTCTAATGAAACCCTAATGCCTGAGACAGGTGGGGGAGGTCAACACCAAAAGAAAATGCAGGGAGGTAGATACAATAGAATTGAAAATCAAAATGGGAAAGTAGGGCAATCAGCTGGGTATCTTAGGTGCCTATACACAAATGCAAGGAGCCTGGGAAACAAGCAGGAGGAATTGGTAGTACTGGTGCAGACAAAGAACTATGACATGATTGGGATAACAGAGACATGGTGGAATAGTTTGCATGACTGGAGCTCTGCAATAGATGGGTATAGACTGTTCAGGAAGGACAGGCAGGGAAGGAAAGGGGGAGGAGTAGCAGTATATGTAAAGGAGCTCTATGACTGCTCAGAGCTTCATTATGAAAGTGGAAACAAGCCAGTTGAAAGTCTGTGGGTTAAGTTTAGAGGGGAGAGCAACAAGGGGGATGTTGTGGTAGGTGTCTGCTACAGACCACCAGATCAGAAGGAGGAAGTGGATGAGGCATTCTGTGGACAACTGACAGAAGTTTCTAGAGCACAGGCCCTGGTTCTCATGGGGGACTTCAATTACCCTGACATCTGCTGGAAGGCCAATACAGCAGTGCACAGGAAATCCAGGAAGTTTCTGGAGAGTGTTGAGGACAACTTCCTGGTACAAATGCTGGAGCAACCAACTAGGGGCCTTGCACCTCTCGATCTGCTGCTCACAAATAGAGAAGAATTTATCAGGGAAGTAGAAGTGAATGGCAGCCTGGGTAGCAGTGACCATGAAATGATTGAGTTCAAGTTGATGATTAAAGGAAAGAAGCAAAACGCAGACCCTGGACTTCAGAAAAACAGATTTTGTCTCCCTCAGGGAACTGATGGGCAGGATCCCTTGGGAGGCTGATCTGAAGGGGAAAGGTGTCCAAGAGAGTTGGGTGCATTTTAAAGAAATCCTGCTAAGGGCACAGGAAGATACAATTCCGATAAGGAGAAAGCACAGCAAATGTGGAAGGCGCCCACTGTGGCTTAACAGAGAGCTCTGCACTGAGCTGAAGCATAAAAAGGATGCTTACAGGAAGTGGAAGCTAGGACAGATGACTAAGGAGGCATATAAAGACTTTGCTCGGGACTGCAGGGATAAAATCAGAAAGGCCAAAGGGCAAATGGAGTTGCGACTAGCAAGGGATGTGAAGGATAACAGGAAGGGGTTCTACAAGTATATCAATAACAAGAAGAGGATCAGGGATGGTGTAGGTCCCTTACTGAATGGGGCAGGCATCCTCGTGACAGAGGATGAGGAAAAAGCTGAAGTGCTCAATGCTTTTTTTACTTCAGTTTTCACAAGCAGGGTCAGCTCCCAGCCCACTACACTAGGTACGGGGGACTGGGGAGAAGAAGAGAGGCCCTTGGTGACAAAAGGTCAGGGTAGGGACTGCTTAAAGAAACTAGATGTGCACAAGTCCATGGGGCCGGATGAACTGCATCCGAGGGTGCTGAGGGAGCTGGCTGATGAGATAGCAGTACCGTTGGCCATTATCTTTGAAAACTCATGGCAAATGGGGGAGGTGCCAGAGGACTGGAAAAAAGCAAATATAGTACCTATCTTCAAGAAAGGCAAAAAGGAGGATTCAGGGAATTACAGACCTGTCAGCCTCACCTCAATCCCTGGAAAAATCATGGAGCAGGTTCTCAAAGAATCCATCCTGAAACACTTGGAGGAAAATAGAGTAATCAGGAACAGTCAGCATGGATTCACCAAGGGTAAATCATGCCTGACCAACCTCATCGCCTTCTATGATGAGATGACTGGATTTGTGGATGCGGGAAGAGCCGTTGATGTGATATACCTTGACTTTAGCAAGGCTTTTGATACGGTTTCCCACAGCATTCTCATTGGCAAATTAAGGAAGTATGGGTTAGATGCGTCGACTGTAAGGTGGATAGAAAACTGGCTAGATCAACGGTTTCAGCGTGTAGGAATCAATGGCTCCATGTCAAGTTGGCAGGCAGTAACAAGTGGTGTGCCCCAGGGGTCGGTCCTGGGGCCAGTTCTGTTCAATGTTTTCATTAATGATCTGGATGATGGGATAGATTGCACACTTAGTAAGTTTGCGGATGATACCAAACTGGGGGGAACGGTAGACACCCTAGAGGGCAGGGACAGGATTCAGGGAGACCTAGACAAATTGGAGCAGTGGGCCAAGAGGAATCTCATGAGGTTCAACAAGGACAAGTGTAAAATCCTGCACTTGGGATGAAAAAACCCCATGTACTGCTACAGGCTGGGGAGTGATCAGCTAAATAGCAGCACTGGAGAAAAGGACCTGGGAGTCATGGTGGATGGGAAGCTGGATATGAGTCAGCAGTGTGCGCTTGCTGCCAAAAAGGCCAATGGCATACTGGGCTGCATCAGAAGAAGTGTTACCAGTAGATCAAGGGATGTGATCATTCCCCTCTATTCTGCACTAGTGAGGCCACATCTGGAATACTGTGTCCAGTTTTGGGCTCCCCACTACAAAAAGGACATGGACAAATTAGAGAGAGTCCAGAGGAGGGCAACCAAAATGATCAAAGGGCTGGAGCACAAGCCCTATGAAGAAAGACTGAAGGAACTAGGCTTATTTAGCCTGCAGAAGAGAAGACTGAGGGGGGATTTGATAGCAACCTTCAACTACTTGAAGGGTTGCTCCAAGGAGGAGGGAGCTCGACTGTTCTCGGTAGTAACAGAGGACAGAACGAGAAGCAATGGTTTCAAGTTACAGCTGGGGCGGTCCAGGCTGGATATTAGGAAAAACTTCCTTACTCGGCGAGTGGTGAAGCATTGGAATAAGCTGCCTAGGGAGGTGGTGGAATCTCCATCTCTGGAGGTGTTCAAGTCCCAGCTGGACAAAACACTGACTGGGATGATCTAATGGGAGTGGTCCTGCTTTTTTTGGCAGGGGGTTGGACTAGATGACCTCGTGGGGTCCCTTCCAACCCTATGATTCTATGAACAGTTTTGGATGGCTTCTAGCAGCCCAGGCTATAATAGAACCAGTTACCTAAAAGTGACAGGTGCTGCATCCCAGTATAAACACTCCCACTCCCTCTATACATAATCACTTTGCAAAGCTATTGCATAAAAAGTGAGGTACCAGAGGGATCAGTTCTGACTCCAGCGTTGTTCAATATTTTCACAATTTAGCTGATGGCATAGAGAGTACACTTACAAAGTTTGCAGCTGATGCCAAGCTGGAAGGGATTGCATGTGCTGTGAATGATAGGATCACAATTCAAAATAATTTGAACACACTAGTGAAATGGTCTGAGGTAAACAGAATAAAATTCAATATAGATAAATGCAAACAGCTCTACTTAGGATAAAAACTATCAGTTGCACACATAACAAATGGGCAATGACTGTGTCGGAAGGAGTGGTGCAGAAAGGGATCTGAATGTCATAGTGGACCATCAGCTAAACATGAATCAATGGTGTAAGAGTGCTGCAAAGAAAACAAAGGTCAACCTTGGATGCATTAACAGCAGTATTATGAGTTAGGCCTTAGAGGTAACTCTTCTGCTGTACTCCATGCTGATCAGGTCTCAGCTGGAATATTGTGTCCAGTTCTGGGCACCACCTTTCAGGAAAAGATGTGGACAAATTGGAGAAAGTCCAGAGAAGAGCAGCAAAAATGATTAAATGTCTAGAATCTTGACTTATGAGGAAAGATTAAAAGAACTGGGTTCGTTTAGTCTGGAAAAGAGAAGACAGGGAGAGGACATGGTAACAGTTTTCAAGTAGCTAAATGGTTGTTACAAGGAGGATAACTGCCGATGATAAGACAAGATGCAGTGAGTTTAAATTATGTCAAGGAAGGTTTAGGTTGGACATTAGGGAAAAATTCCTAACAGTCAGGGTGATTAACTATTTGAATAAGTGGCCGAGGGAGGTTATGTAATCTCCATCACTGGATGTTTTTAAGAGCAGGTTAGAAAACCAGCTGTTGGGGTGTTTTGGATGGTACTTAGTCCTGCCATGAGTGCAGGGAACTGGACTTGATGACCTCTCACGGTCCCTTCCAGTTCAGTGATTCAGCAGAAGGCCCATTACTTACCTACAGCCATGGTCACTCACCAAATCGGATCCTATGCGATCAGAAGTGCCAGAATGAGCAAACCAGGGTTAAGCCTCAAAAACACACAGGAAGTTTAACAGCTGCCTGGCTAGCAGTGTGGCTTTTATTTACTCCAGCTGGGCCTCTATTTTGATTCAGCATGTTTCCCCACCCCTATATTTTTGCTGCCTGAACTGTACCAACAAGGTTTGTTTGCATGGCCATAGGAAGCAAAAAACACATTTCACTATTTGCCAAGGGCAGCAAAAAAACATTTCACTAGCCTTGGGGACCTTTAACATACACTTGAACCTTCACCGTGAAGTGTAATTTTTATTTAAGCACCATTTATTGACTATTGCTCAGCCTTTGGCAAGTTGCCAGTCAAGCACTCAATGGCATTTTCCATTCCTTTTTGCATGGTTTATGGTGCTCTTTACTATATGTGATATTTAAAGTCACACTGTAATGTGATGTGAATAATGATATAGCGTTTGCTCCATGATTCATCCCTTTGTTTCTAGCACACTTTGACATCCAGGGAACCTTCTTGGGCTATGTCTACTGATACTGTCAGCTATTGAGCATATTTAGACAGGGTACCCACCATGTGGCTTGCACCAACAATATCTGCACACACTACAAACCAAAACATATGCAGATACACACAAGCACCTTGAACTGAATAACCTACTCCAAAGACACACTCACATCCCAGACCTGCCAAACAAACCACCACACACACACACATTGCAGAAGCACATAACACATGCTTCTCAAATCAATGTAGGATATGCAAAACAAACATTGTCTTCTACACACAAATACATATGAAACACAATGTTAGAATAAGACACACCACACATAACGTGTGGCAGACTCATCTACTTAACAAGTTATTAAACTCCAAGCCCAAGCTTGAATCTACAGCACTTTTTATGCAGTGGAACGTCAAGCCATGCTCCCAGCCATTCAGTGCTCTCTAGCAGCGTCCAGGCAGGAGGTTACTGCATGACAAACTGGCGTTCAGTAAACCAGTGGTTCTCAACCATTGTGTCGTGACACAAAAGTGTGTCACGGCACAGCAGTGAATGTGTTGGGGTGGAAAAATACCCCCGCTGTGGCTGCTGGCTCTTTAGAAGCTGCTGCTCCAAGAGCTCTTAAAGGGCTAGCAGCAGAAAAGCAGCCCCCAGTGGTTTTGCCAGCAATGCTTTGATCAAAGTCCCACTGCATAAGATCTCCAGGGCCACTTTTTTCCTGTTAGCCTTTTAAAGCTGGAAGCTTAAGGACCATCAGGAAAGAAAAAGCTCTCTCCCTTCCAATGTTTTCAGCAGCAGCACTTGGCCAGAAGTACGGCGGGGGGATAATTTTTCTTGCTGGCTCAAGTGATGGGGATGGAGGGGGCAGCTGCTTTTTTCCTGCTGGTCCTTTAATGCTACAAGCCTTAAAGGACCAGCAGGAAAAAAGCACCCTCCATCCCTCAGTGCTCTCAGCCTCCATGTTTGCCTGAAAGCAATGGAGAAGAGGTTTTTGGTTGTTTTTTTTTCTGGTGTTGGGGGCTAACCCCCACTGCTGACACTAGCTTTGCAGGCAGTTTTCTTTTGGTGTTGGGCCACTTGAACCTGCTGCTAAAAGTGAGTAGGATGAGGAGCATAGCATTGTATGCTTAGCATGTGTGTTATGCTTGGTAGTTGTTAATAAAGAGGACTTACGGCTATCACGGTGTAAGTTATTGTGTAAGGCTCTTTCCCTGGTTAAAAGTCCTGCAAACCCACTGTAAAATGTAACTGGGAAAGGGGGTGGGTACTTAAATGAACAAGTTTAGTTTCATTCCAGTCTTTATGAATTGGGTATGGGTGACTTACAGTGCAAATTGGGTAAGGGTAGTTGTTTTCCCCTGGAGCCCTATGGACTAAGAAAGAACGGGGGTGCCTAAATTAACCAGATAATGACTGGTTCCTTATAGACTGGAAAAAGGTGGGGTGCCCAAAGGGGCGCATAACATCCCCTCTACTTATGCCAGATACGGACAAGTCTAGAAAAGGTGCCTCCAGAACAAACTGTTTCACGTTTCTCTGAATGGATGATCACATTGAATTAGATTACTCAACTACGTGGCCAAAATAAGAGATACAAGACAATTCATTTCATCCCCTGGAATGTCTACACCTTTATGGATTCTTACAACAGTGAATAACTAGAAAGAAGAACAGTCAAAATTTCCAAAGAACTGGCAAGACACAATCTTATCACCTAAAGTGAGACCTCTGGGCAATGAGCACCTATTAAAAAGAAGATAGAGGTGGCTATACTGTCTTTTGGAGAGAAAAGCAAACTGAAGAAATACCCATCTGTGTGGCTGGTTTTGCCATTAAAAATAAGCTCACCAATCAGCTTTCTGCGGGGATCAATGAGCATTTCATGACTTTGAGTCAAGCTCAGCAGCAACAAATATTCCACGGCCATCAGTCGATATGGTGCAACACTCAGTGGGGTGGAAGACAACAAAGAGCAGCTTTACAGAGCTCTCAATGCAATCCTCACAACCATGCCAGAGGAAGACACACATCCTCCTAGGAGATTTCAGGACTAGACAGGACTCCCAACTCTGGATCAGCAAAGAAGGGATGGAACATGTAAACCCTAGTGGTATTCTCCTCCCCAGCAAATATAAGGAGCATGATTCGTTCATCACAAATATCATCTTCAGCCAGAGCAACAAATTTAAGACTACCTAGAAACAATCTCAGTCCAAATTGTATCAACTAGGGTAATAGTTAGAGCCCATGATTGTACCAACATTCGTATAACATGACTTGGGAGATGTACAGGTCACTGTTGGACAGACCATTGATTAGCTCAGTCACAAACCTGCAGCTTCCTCCCCTACACCACAAACACCCAAAGACTAAGTGAAAGCGATACAATGTCAGAACACCTCAAGGCCACACCAGTTGCAAGACTTCGCAGCAATATCTGTGAGAAACTCTTTAACTTGCCTGATACCAAACAACACTCCAAAGCATTGGGGTCAATTTAAAAATACAATTTTCACAGTGCCAGTGATGAAGCCATGAGATATTCTAATCACTCATCAGCATCAGGACTGGTTTGATAAGAAAAGTGAGGAAATCTTAGCATTAATTCAACTCAACAGAAGTGCATTCTGTAAATGGCAAAATCACTCCTCTAACCAATAAAGACAAGCGGCCTATCACTTGTTCAAAGCTAAAGTTCAAAAGAAGTTGTGGCATCAAAAAGAGGTGATGGCAAGGGAAGAGTCCTGAGACCCAGGGCTTCATAGACTAGGATGATATGAGAAACTTCTTTCAAGCAATCAAATATATGGGCCAAGATCCAAAGTCCCTTCTCAGTTACATTTCAAGGATGGCTTCATCCTCCTTGAGGACACTGCAAATGTAAATGCTGGAGAAAACATTCTCAGAGCCTACTAAACTGTGAAACCAAGGTCTCTGAAGACAGTATAGAGTTTATTCCACAGTGTTCACCAGTGGACCACCATGCTGTCCCCTATTTTCTGAGGAAGTCTGAAGTGCCATCTATGACAGGCTGCTCGCCAGATCCAGTCCAGTGTGCCACTGTGACCCCCCGATTCCCACTCCTGAACCCTGATTCACCCTGCTTTGCCAGGTGACTACTCACTCCAGAGTCAGTCCACACCAGCCTCTTGCATGTGATCGGTCCCAGGCAGCAAGCATGCTCTCTCCAGTCACATAGGGAACGGTCCCCCAGCAAGCACCCCTGGCCCCAGTTACCTCATCACGAGCCACTCCCAATCACCATACACTCGAGTCCAGCCGTTTAACAAAGAGATGGATCATGCCCAGCCTTTTTCGTTCACACCCTCTAAAGACCACATGGCTTTAGATAAAACAACTACTAATTTATTGAGCAGATTACAGTTCCAAGTGAGAATATGGTCAATCAAGGCAGAAACATAATATAAATGAGTCAGGGGAGACCACAAGGAAATAAAAGGTAAAACATGCACACTAACCTAATATCTCTACATAAGCTGACCTCATAGTCCAAGTTTATGCTCAAGATTTTCAGGTGTTTGTACAGCCAGTCTCTGCCTGAGGCCAGGGAGGGCCCAGATCTGTTTGGAGTTGTTTCGAGATGGAGATTCCCAGGAGACAAAAACCCCAAATTGTTCCAAGTGTGTCTCTTTGTTTCCAAATCCACTTGACCCCTTCCATTTCTGGGCAGAGGCGATCTCTTCCTTCTGTTTGAGCTAGCACCTCAATTGGTATAGCTGTTCTTGCCTCCTCCAGGTACTTACTTGCTCTCAGTTTTGGTTGTTTACTTGTTACTGGAAGACAGTTCTGTTGCCCACTCCCTGAGCCACGCAAAACATGCTACACATCTGTCCACATACAAGACACTGAAAGAAACATGATACCATAGTAATCATGTAGAATAGGTTATGAGCATCCATAAGGAAACCTTGAATGGCATAACTGGCATCAAATCGAACAACCACAGAGCACAAGTGAACAGAAAAATCATATAGATCATAACCCAGGGTGCACCGATGTGCATTCCATGGCACCATCATCCAGGCAAAAAAATCACCAGGCATCTATCTTTACGGCATCTCAGCTGAGTTTCTTAAAGCTGGAAGAGCAGAGCTCCAGCAAAACTCCACCAACTCCTTGACAAAATTTGGACTTGCAAAGATATTCCATCTGACCATGAAAACACCAACATCGTTATAATCTTCAAGCAAGGAGACAAATGTTTATGCAAGAACTACAGAGGTATGACCTTCCTGTACATCACAGGGAGGGTCTTTGCTCAGATTCTACTAAACTGCCTCCTCAGCCACACAGAGGAACGTCTCTCCCTGAAGCACAGTGTGGCTTCAGGTCACCTAAAAGTACAACTGCCATCATCTTTTTGGCACAACAGATTAGGAGCAAATGCTGCCAGGAAATGATCATGGCATTCATCAACCTAACCAGGATTTTTGACTCTGTCAATCATGATGGCCTATCGAAGGTGTTGTGTTGGCTTGACTGTCAACAGAAATTCAATTCCATCATTAGACTACTCACTGATGGGATGACTGCCACCATTTTGTGCAACATTCCAGAGACTAAACCGTTCACCATTTGCACTGACGTTAAGCAAGGCAGTCATTGCTCCACTACTCTTCCATTTACCTTTCTGTGCTCCTAATTCTCATCCATGACCAGTTTCCTGATGGCATCAGGGTTGAGTATAATATGGATGACCAACTGTTTAATCTCCAACACGTCCAAATAATATCTAAGATCATCTCCTAATAACATCTAAGAACTGGTATAACTGATCATTATGAGGATGAGTGTGTCATCCTCACACATGCAGATGCTGACCTGAAAAGCCCCCTAAATCTTTTTTCAGATGCCCATCACAGCCTGCGTCTCTCTCTCTCCAGTGCCAGACAGAGGTTAGACCCCTGTAGAAAGCAGCTGGAGAGCCAGGATCCAGTCCATAAAGGGACTCACAGTGAAGACTGCTCAGAGTTCCCATCCCACATTAAACTACTACTCAGCATAAACATAACAATGAACTTTATTAACTAACCTAACAAACCTTATCCTAAGAAACCAAAATGAATTTAACAAAACAGTAAGGAACTCAAGAGTCCCAAAGTTCAGGTGGAGTCACCCTTATCTCAATTGCAGTCGTTTAAGTCCTTGAGGCTTGAATGCAAAACAGAAGCAATCTTTATCTTCTCTGGCTACAGAAATCTTCAGCTGGAATCCATGCAGTTCTTTCCATCTTCTCCTCAACCAGCAGCATGCAATCAAGTCACTGGCCATCCAGCTCTCAGTTGCACAATAGAAAACTCCCCTGCGAAACAGTTGCAAGCAGGGAGAAAACATCATGCAGTCCACTCCTGGCTCAGCTCCTCTCAATCAATGATCACGTTGACTCGGCAGCTCTCTACGGTTGCTCCTGTTCGCCTGCTCCTTTCAGCTTCTCCCAGGCATCTGACTCCAGCACAACAATAAAACTGTTGGAGCATGCTCAATATGCTACCACACCCTCTTACCAGAAAGTTTGGGTTTCTGGGATGCAAAATCTTCCCAGCAACATAACTCAGCCATAGGGACCCCTGAAAGAGATTGTTCCTTCTTAGGCACATGGGTCACATAAGCGACATCTCAAGCGGCTGGAGAGGGTCCAGGAGCACTGCTTTAAGAGGATCCTCTGAACTGGTTGAGAAGACCAACCCAATAATAGGAGCATTCTCTCTGCAGCCAACTTTAACAGTGTAGACGCACAGGTCATGACACATGATGCCATTAGACTGACTATTATGTACATATGCCTGTCTCCCCACCAGCAAATCCTCTTTTCTCAGTAAAATCAGGGCATAATGGTTGTGAAGGACAACAGAAGCTCTTCAAAGGGCGTCATCAATCAAACAAACTGGGAGGACTGGGTGCAGAACAGAACACAGTGGGGTCATATCACACAGCAAACTACAACCCATTTTGAGCAAAAAGACACACATGAGACAGAGCAGTTGTAACCCATATGCCTAAAAAGGAGCAATCTCTCTCAGGCTGTGTTCACACAGCACTCTTATTTCGAAACAACAGAGGTTGTTTCGAAATAAGAAGTGCCATGGCCACACGACGCACGGCCATTTCAAAAGAAGCAAACCGCTTGTTTCGAAATGGCCGTGCTGCTTTTGAAATAAGCTAAACCTCGTTGGCTGTCGAAACAGGGTTGTTTCGAAACCAGAGGTTTCGAAACAGCCCTGTTCGGACATGTTGTTTCGGAACAAAGTGTTCCGAAACAACATGTCACCT
>VOCP01053893.1:0-12979 GCA_007922195.1 Podocnemis expansa
GGGAGTGGTCCTGCCTTTTTTTGGCAGGGGGTTGGACTAGATGACCTCGTGGGGTCCCTTCCAACCCTATGATTCTCTGATTCTCTGATATAATTACCAGTTCTTTTACATGTTGCCAGAGCCAGCCCAGTGGGCAACTAAGCTTGGCACAAGGAGGGAGCCAGGTCTCTCTAGGTTATGAATTTGGTGCTCTAAGATGACAGGTGGAGAATGAAACACAAAATTTTCATGTTTTGTACTTGCTGAGTCTCGTGTGAGTGTATGAGGCTTGCTGTGTCTTGCTGCCTCAAAGCTCCTGTCTGATAATTATTCATCACCAGTCATTTGCAGACATGACTTTGATCTTGTATTTTGTTTTTCTCTTTCTAGGGTGGATTCTTCTTGCTTTTCAGAGATTAGTATGAATTGTTCATCCATTAAGGTGGTACTTGAATTTCATCAGGAGAGGCTGGCATCAACTGATCCCATCACACACCCTTCATTCACACATCTTTTTCATACATATTTAAATGAAATTACACAGTGTTACATCTTAAAGAAATTTCATCAAGAATATAAAATGAGTTCCAAATTTACAATATGGAGCTTTGTTAAATATTGGTTATAATGTCTATTAAACTGAGTTAAATATTTTAGTTACAATATTAAAGAACAGATACACAGTGTTGCCTAACAGATGCTTTAAAGGTAAATTCTATTCATTTTATCTGTGTCCCTACATTGTGGCTACAGAAGACTGAGCAAATATTAGCAGACTGGGCCTGGGGAAAAAATTCCTGAGATTTGAGAGTTCTTTTGGGAGATCATGAGTGAGGTTTTACTTACCAATAAGGTTGCTACTTAATGTCACTATTTATTCTGCTCTTCAGTTTTGCCCACCTATGAATTATGCACAGCATAAGTAAACATACCAGGCAGCATGCCACAAAGTTAACCATCGTTTACTGAAAAGCTCCAGGGGGGTAGCCATGTTAGTATAATCCAGTAAAAATAGAAAAGAGTCCTTTGGTACTTTTAAAGAGTAACACATTTATTCATCACATGAACAAAATCCCATTTGGAAACGTTTTCAAGTGTCTGACAAGGTGGGATTTCAACCCACAAAAGCTCTAGCAATAAATAAATTTGTTACTCTTTGAAAGTGCCTTGCATGTTTTATAGTTGCCATACTTTATTGTGAATTCCTGTAATGTTTTCTGTCTTGCATTGTATAATGTAATCCCAGTAGTGCTATA
Organism: Podocnemis expansa; assembly: GCA_007922195.1. NCBI lineage: Eukaryota > Metazoa > Chordata > Testudines > Podocnemididae > Podocnemis > Podocnemis expansa. The sequence goes on from VOCP01053893.1 coordinate 1,236, forward strand.
TTTTTGGTTTGGACTCACTCTTTCCTGTAAGAGTGGGCTTACTTAGTTTTTGCTGCTAAGTCCTCTCTGCTTTGTTTCCCCAGAAGGGGGATTGGGAGTCTGGCAGGAGCTAAGGGCAGGGTGGGAGGAAAACTGCAGGAAGCTTCTCTGCTTTGTTTTCAGTTTACTTTGTTGTCCTCTCTTTGGCTATTTGCTGGGGAGGCAGAAGGCAGGTAGCCTGGCTGTCTGGATGGGTCTGCCAGTTTGGTGTGATCCTGCTCACAGCACTGCACTGGCAGCCTCAGCCAGCCTGTCTGCTTGCCTCATGAGTTCCCCAACTTCCCCTACCTGAATTGCATACAGCTGGGAGATGGTCAGAGCCTTTTTAAATTTCCTGACGTTTTGTATAAGCAGCCCAGCATGGCAAATTGCAGGTGCTGTGCTGCCATCCCTCCACTCCCCTGCTCCACAATCTCATGCTGCCACTCAAAGTGGAGGGCAAAGCATTACAGCAAAGTTCAGGGGAGGCATGGGCTCTATTTTAAAAGCTTGAGAACTGCAGCGGTAGGTGTCTTCAGCGTGGGTCAGCAGGGTGTCATCTTTCTCTGGGCACCTAGATGCCATCCAATTCTCCAGTACCTGGAGAACCTAAACCAGTTGACTGGAAGTCCCAGGGATGGTCTGATCCAGCACCCCTCCTTCCCACTCCTATTTTCTGATCTTCCTGACTCCTGATGTTTAGCAACAGAAACCTGTAGGAGATAGGGGATGATATGCCTTGTCAGAGGAGGAGAATTTTTATATGTCTTCCTCACGTGGTCTGAGCTTTTAAGAGGATATTGCCAGCACTATGATTCATTTGTAGGGAACACTGGAGGTGAATGATTGCATTAAAACTGTAAAATGAGCAGAGGGCTATGAAGAAGTTGTTGTATCACAACATGGCATGGGGCCTTTGTGTGGTGGGAGAGTGGTACAGAGGCTAAACACTCTGGACCAGGATAATCCATGGTAATCTACATGGTCAGACTTCATTAGTGCCTAGACAGCTGCTGGCTAGAAACTGACAGCTTTGATTTTAATCATCAGCTGGCATGGCCCCAGGGAGCATATTTCCTTTCAGAAACATCACTTCTCCATGTTTCCAAAATTTCCATTTCATGTGGAACTTCCCCACTTCAAAATATTTCATGTGAATTCCAGTTTGAAGTGGGGCCCAGGATAGGGATAGGGCCTGTTGGGTCAAGTGGGGGGGAGGGTGTCTGTTGTGGGTGTGGCCTATTGGGGGTGGACGCATGACAGGGGCAGGCTCTAGCACAGGTGGAGCCTGTGGGCCTGTGGCCCGGGTCTTTTTGCTATCCAGCAATACCCCTGGGGATGAGAAAATGTTGGATTCCCCTGGGCAGCCCCAAGCTCACTTGGCAGAGAGCCTGTGGCTCTGCCCTTCACCAGTGGACCTGCCTGGCTCTCTCCTTCCTCCTCAGACCCAGTGACACTTCCAGCTGCACCTCCTGGAATAACTAGCACCTCCTCCAGAGATGCCCCCTTCCAATTAACTTCTTGGACATACGGCTTGCCCCTCTTGACCTGGCATTCTGGGCACTCTGCCCACTTGTGGCCTACTTCCACACAGGAGTGACAGCTCCAATCTCTTTGGTCCAAAGGCCCCAGTCGAGCAGAGCCTCGAGGGGTTTGGTTCCTTGGGTTCACTTCTGGGTGCCGCTGCTGGAGACTCACTTGCATGTCCCCCCTCGTGGCCCCATCCCCCTCTGGCCCTAGTGTACGCACCACATGGTTGACCACGAACTCATTGGCTATGGTGCCAGCACTCCACATGTCCTTTGGGTTTTCTGTCCATTGGGTTTTCTGCCACAGTCCCAGGTTGGGGGGACAGATACTGTATAACTGTTCCAGGCCCAGCAGTTCCCCCACCTCCTCCCTGATGGTGTTCCCAGCCAGGTCAATCCATTTCCAGACATACTGCTTTATCAGTGTGCTGGTTTCCAGGTAGGTCGTCCTTGTTTTTTTCTGCACGGACCGGAGCTTCTCCTGTTAGGCCTCAGGGGTCAGCTGAAACTTTAGCAGCAGAGTTTGCTTAAACTGCTCATAGTCTCTGGTCTACGCTCCCTCCATCTGGCTGAGCACCTCCATCACTTTTGGACCCAGAAGGCAGGTCAGGTACTGCAGCCAGGCTGCAGGATTTATCTGATGTACACTGCAGGTTTTCTCAAAGATGGTGGGATAGGTGTCTATGTCCCCAAAGGGACCCATCAGCTTAATGTTCCAGTTTCCAGTGGGGAGGGGTTCCTGTGCCCTGCTCCCACTGCTCTCTGGAGGTTTCTCCCAGCTTCTAAGCTTGGACAGTTCCAGCTTGTACTGTCTCTCCTTCTCTCTCTCTCTGCCATCTGCAGCTGGGCCAGTTCCAGCTTGTGCTGTCTCTCTTTCTGTCTCTCGCCCATCTCCAGCCATTTCGATTCTTGATCAAATTGATGTTGGCTCTCTTTCTCCTCTTTGGCGTACTGTTGAGCACTTTCTCTCAGTTCCAGCTCTTTCTGCCGCAGTTCCAGTTCCAACCGCCTCACATTGGGAGGGGTCCTGAACTGTAAGTGCCCCCTGCTGGCTGGAGATTGTCATCTGGAGAGTTCCTGGCTGCGACTCCTGCTGCTCCCACCTCCTCTGGGAACTTCATCAGGGAAAGGGTCTCTTTGTCTTTCCCCATCACTCTCCAGCAGCTGGGCAATCAGCTGCACCTCGGGGACACTGGCAGTGCTCAAGCCTCTCTTTCTGTTTAGCTGCACCAGAGCTTTCTTCAAAAGCTGCCTGTAATCCATTCTGCTGTTTCTTTTCCCAGCCAGAGAAACGATGTGCTGGGTTTGGTGCTCATACCATTCAAAGGATCAGGTTACCCAGGAAGGGAGATGTCTCTCAACAAGCTGCTCATACCAATCAGAATCAGGTCATTTGAATTTTCACTGCCCCACAAGAGGTTTTCTCTGGCTTACTCCTGGCATCCCAATTCAAATTCTAGACATGGATCCTTCCACGATCCAAGGGTCTGTCCAAACTACCCTGGAGAAAGCCCCCCTCTTGCTCAGGGCTGCAGATCTTTGAACAATGACCCAGCTGTCTCTCTGCTGGGCAGCTAGATAAAGTGAGCCCCAGGAGCCTACTGATGCACAAAGCTCCCTTTCCGCTCAGATACGCACTGCCCTTCTGAAGGGACCAATGTTACTTCTTCCTGCTATCCCCTCTAGCCAGCACTGTGCTGAACAGTCACTCACTCACTGTGGATCCCACCAATGCCACCAAATGTCATGGAGACTGCAGCCCACACGCTTGGATCCCCTTGTTCACAGCCAGTCAGGACTCCGCTACAGTGGAATTTTCCCCGAATCCGCCGGGTCTCCACACTACCTGTAGTCTGCTCCCAAATCCAGGCCCAAGGGGTCCAATCCTTGCTCTGTCTGTTCTCCCCTGGCTCTTTGTTCTCTTCCCAGCCAGCCACCCTGCCCCCAGTCTAAAACAGCCACAACTTGTGTCACCCACAGGGGGTCCAGGTATGGTTTATCTAAAGCCCCTTCCCCCTCCAGTGGTTCCCATAGTTATCACACCACCATGTCCCATCACCAGAATACTCATCTCCCACTACCAAAGTATAGGAACAGAAAAAAAGAACACTTGGATTATTGCCTCAGGTATCCCACAGTAGCCAAGAGGTTTCTTACTTCATCACAGTGCCCCCCCCCCCACATCTCATCCATGGAGTTTGAAAATGGTTTTCCAAACTGCATAAATCTCCAACGTCTGCCTGCAGAGAGATTTAAAGTGAACTCTGCCTACATGACTTAAGCTGCAGGTTGACTAACAGTGTCTGAGCTGCTAGGAAAAAGTTGAAGAGGCAGGAGCCACCCTGATTTTCAGGGGGGCTAGGTGCCCCTAAGAACTGTCACCTGAAACCATGTCTATCTCTTGTCTCACAGTAGAGCCGGCCCTGCAAGCCAGGTATCAATACACACAGCTTTCTGTTTGTCACCCCATCATTAAGACTTCTCCTTTGCTATCCTCATGAGTCTGGCCATTCAGAAGGAAAGGCTGCCAAATCCAGCAGCGTTAGGCCATTCCCACCATCCCCGCTACTCGGACTTAGCTATAATAGGGGACTGAGGGGCTCAGGGTCGGGGCCATCTATATATAGCTATATGAGCGGCCAGAGGGGGCGTTGGCCTCCAACCCTCCTCTGACAGGCTAGGACTAAAAAGTTGCCAGCCAATCATGTGCTGTGGCATGTAGACACCTAATACTGAACGTATGCGAGCAGCCCATCTCGAAGTAGGACGGTTACTGGTAAGTAACCCACTGTTCCTCCAATAAGCAGCCTAGACCTTTCCCATTGCAACTTGAAACTATTGATCCCTCTGTCATCTACTACAACTGCAAACAGCCTAAGTCCATCTTCCCTGAAACCTCCCTTCTGCTAGTTAAAGGCTGCCGTCATAGCTTCTCTCCCTCTGCTCTTCTACAGACTGAAGAAGCCCATTTCTTTCAATCTTTCCTAAGAAGCCATGTGCTCCAGCCTCTTTTCATTTTCCTTACCCTTGTCTGTAATTTTTCTAATTTGTCCACATCTCTTCTGTAGTAAACATCCCAAAACTGAACCAAGGAGTCCAAAGGAGACCTCACCAGCACCATACATGGGAGAATAATCACTTTTCTCCATGTGCTGGCATGCTGCTACTAATGCAGCCCAACATCCCCTTAGCAGTGGGAGTGTGACTGGCCACGGTTGCAGGTTTCCACAGGTGGGCAATATGACGGCAAAGACACTTTTGAATGTTAGGGAAAACATGGGCAGCTGTGGGACTGAGTGCGAGAATGTTGAAGAAAGCATGAGTCAGATGGGAGATGGGTGCGGAAAGATGAGTGTCAGTGTGAGTGGTCAAAAATGCAGGAATGGAAATGGAATTATTATGAATTATTCTTATTATTCTTCATAGTGCTAGTAATGCTTCCTGTTGTGCTTTTGGAGTGGGCAGTTGTGCACTCACTATCTGTAGCTTCCAGTTACAGACCAGGACCTCAAAGACAGACCACGAGTCTCCCCATACCCCTGAATCTACAGTCTAGGCATTAGTGGGCAGCATAGGAGGAGTGGGAATGGGAACAGAAATGCCAATGGAAAAACAAATATGAATCCCCATCTCGAATAATAATCTTGCTTCAAACCTGCCTGCAGTCTTGCTTGCAGAAAGGCACCCTGGCATTGAATTTCACACCTCAGAGAATGTGAAGCTCCCAGCCGAACCCTACCCAGTCATCAATGTAACATTTTAATTAGCACACTACAAGAGACCCACTTCCCCACCACTGTATAACTGGATGGGACTGGCAATCAGGTCCTAAATCCATAACACCCCTAGCTGGTATTATTTTATTGGGATTGCTCCTGCTTTCAGCTGGGAGTTTGACTAGATGACCTCCTAAATCTCCTTCAAACACTAATCTTCTCTGAGGGTATTACTGCAACAAAAAAGCTAGTGAAGACCAATGACTTACCCAAGTCAAGTGTGAACTTAAGGGGGCTGACACACTGAGGGGTCCCTCCCCAGTGAGTGCTCCAGATCATCAGACCTATGAACTTGTATACACACCTGTTATCCAGTCCTGTACTCAGCTATATGTTTTAAATGAATAGGGAAAAAAGAGTTATTTACAAAGTTAAACTAGATAAACATATGCATAAGATGGTATTTGCTTTAACATGGTACTTGGACCTGTCATGAGTGCAGAGAACTAGGCTCAATGATCTCTCGTGTTCCCTTCAAGTTTCTATGATTCTATAAATGATTTACAGTCTTAAGTCTGAAAAGGCAACTGATGCTTCTAAGCAAGCCTTATATTTCCTTTAGGGAAAGCAAGGGCTAAGCAGTTGGGGATCTCTTATGCCAAGAAACCTTTCTCCCCACAGTTCAAGCAGCATGAAGATAATCAGTTCTTTCTTGCAAGGTGTTTTTATTCCTTCCCCCTTTTGTCCCCCTGTCCTCCCCATTTGTGCTCTGAGCTGAAAACTCATGGGCTGGGGAGAAATTCTAAGATTTATTTTCTTGGGGGGGGGGGGGTAGGGAGCAGAGCAGAAAAGAAAGATTTTAATGTTGCAGAGTAGATAATTTCGTGTTAGTGGACCTTTTCTATTGAGAAGAATGTAACATGTTCTGGTGTTCAGCGTCATTCGAATGTCTCTCTCTACTCTAGTGATTTGGACTGTTACAAAGGGTCAAAAGCCACTCATATATTACCTCTAAATAGACAATACAACTCTTTCCAATGAGATTAATTCACAGTCAATAAAGCTAAACCATTAAACACAATTCTTATGATTTTAATATCTATATTAGCAATCCTAGCACAGAGGAGAGCCACAGACTGCATTAAACCCTCTATTTGCTAGTCTGCAGTTTAGGCATAGGGACCTCAATGCCTGGTTTGCCAGGTCCAAAGGGATGCGGGATATGCAAATATGGGGACAGGCCTGGAAGTGGCCAGGGGAGACTGGGTCCCGGATTCCCCCCCGCGGCCATGGGTGGCGTGGTCCCACACCCCTGGCCGGGGAAGGGGCCAGAAGCATCCATGGCACTAGCGCTGGGATTTGGGGCCCATGTCCCAGGTACCCAGTGCCAGCGTCTGGGATGGAGTTGATAGCCAGCATGGGCACCTATGACACATACTACGCCGACCTGTTTAAAGGGTGATTCACCATCTCCAGAGAGGATGCCAGCAGCCTGCTCTAGCTGCAGATGAGTGGCCTGAAGGCCAAGGACACTGTCCGCTATTATTGTGTGAGAGAGACACACACAGTGATGCAAAAGCGGAGACTGCCAGCAGAAAACCTCTATTCTGGAATCCCTTGCCTTCCTTTCATGCCCCACATATGGCAGCAGTTTCAAAACAAGGGGTATGTCGACACATCTTTTTTATTTTGAAATAAAAAAGATTAGGTCCACAAGACATTTTCTTATTTTGAAAGGACGGGCTCTGTCATTTCAAAATGAGACGTGTCCTTTTGAAACAGCTTAAACCTCATTTGGTTTTGAAACAGCTGTTATTTTGAAATGGTGGTTTCAAAATAACACCTTTGGGATATGTTATTTTGAAATAACCAACATTTTGAAATAACATGTTGGACCTTCCTCCCAGGGTGCTATGCACCCTGGGAGGATGGGCCACCCCTCATCAGCACCCTGGCTAGAATACTGAGGAGAGATGCAGGGGCGGGGTGTCTGCAGCCGTGGTGGCTCACCCCGCACCCAGCTCTCAGGGCTGCAGCCCCTGGCGGGGTGTCTGCAGCCGCAGCGGCCTCGGCCACCCCGCTGGGGGCTGCAGCCCCCAGAGCTGGGCACGGGGTGAGCTGCTGCGGCTGTGGACACCCTGCCAGGGGCTGCAACCCCCAGAGCTGGTAAGGGGCAGAGCTGGGAGCCAGGATTCCCCAACCGCCCCCCCCCAGGTGGCGGGGTAGTTGGGGAGCCAGTGGCTCCCAGGAACTGAGGACCATGGTGTTGGAGAGCTGGGTTCCCTCTGGCTTCCTGCAGCTGTAGCCACTCAGCCCTGGGGGCACTGGGGGGCTGGTTCTGGACCTGGCTCCCCCTGGTAGTGGGGTGCCCCAGGGCCCCTGCCCTGCTGCCCCCAAAAAGAGTGGGGGGGGCAGGGCAGGGCAGGGCAGGGAGATCCCTCCCGAGGGGCCATGTTGCCACACCTCCCAGGATGCCCCTCTCTGGGAATCGAAATAGCATGTCCATACACAGGGCATGCTATTTCAATTAGAGGGGCTTTACTTATTTTGAATTAAATTTTTTAATTCTAAATAAGTCATTTCAAATTAAGGGTTTTATTTCTAAATAAGTCATTTTGAAATGACTTATTTCGAAATAAAACTTTGTGTGTGGACATTGCCAAGGTGTAGTGCTGGGCAGAGTAAAGAGCTCAGGCAGTGTGATCAGACACCTGTGATCAGAATTTAACCCTTCTTATCACTGTAAATAAAGTCACTCGCTGCTGGAAAGGGATGCACAGCCAATGTGTGTCATGGAGAATTTTTTCCCCAAGAACCCCACATCACTGATGTTGGCCTGTGACTGTGGAAAGAGATTGAAAAGGATTCTATTTCCCACCTGAAAATCCCCTCCCAGACCTGCCTCAGAGCTTTTAGTCATTTACTGGGGCAGATCCATACTGATCAAGGACTCACCTATTGCCCTTTCTCGAAGGATTCACAGTGATTATAGCTGCTCTTATAACAAGCCAAACTGATATATAATTTGTCACTTGCATTTCTGGATTTATAATCTGAGTCCTGCACTTTGCGTTTGTGCATTTACTTGGATGGCTGTGGGGAACATGTGTCATCACTCCCAGCAACCAAAGAGTATGCCTTTCACTGTGTATGCTGTGACGAAATCCCACAGAAAGCACTCTCCCCTCCCACCTGCTCCCAGCTGGTCAGGACTCTGCTACAGTGGAGTTTTTTCCCTCCCAACCCAGGTCTCCAAGCTACCCTGTAGTCAGCTCATAAACCCAGCCTCACAGGCAGGGGTCTCAAACTCAAATCACCACGAGGGCTGCATGAGGACTAGGATATTAGCCCGAGGGCCGCATTACCAAAACCTCTTCATACAGCAGAATCATCAGTTTATTTAATTAAAATTAAATTAAAAATTCATCAAATTCAAAATGATTGTAAATAGAATTAATTAATTTTAATTAAAATTTAATTATTAGAAAACTTTTATATATTTTTTTAAGTTTTCTTTTAAAAAATGGAGAGAAAGGGAAGAGAGGGAAGGAAAAGAAAAAAGGAAGCTAAAGAGAAGGAAAGAAAAAAATGAAAGGAAAAAGAAGGAAAGAAGAAATGAAAGAGAGTCCATGCCACTTCTTACAAGTGGCAGGAACAGTCTCCGAGTGTGGCTCAGTGATGACTCTTGCTGCTTTTAAGAAGCAGCAGGAGCTCTCTCCCTCTTCCAAGTGGCTCTGAGCCGGAGATGGTCTGTGCCGCTTTTTACAAGTGGCAGAGGCAGTTTCTGAGCTGCCACTCCAAGGCAGCTTGCAGCTCGCAACGGCCATCTCTGAGCCTCGTCCAAGAGACTGGAGGAGGGAGAAGAGAGGGTTCCCTGCAGCCCTGACCCCCAAGAAACGTCCCTGCAGGGCTTTTCCTAACCCCCCACCCCCACCCCGCTCACAGGCAGCAGCAGGCTCCAGCTCCTCCCGGCTGGCTGGCAGTGGGACTGCCGGTGCCAAGGCGCCGCAGGGGCGGGAACGTGCAGCCAGAAGCACTGCTGGAAGTACTGCGGTAGGACCCCTGGAGTCAGGCAGCTGCGGCTCGGCTGCCAGCTCCCAGAGGCGGGACTCCTAAAAAGCGGACCAGGGGTATGGACCCCTGAATTCCTGACTCTGCTAGGGGCTGCAGGTGGGGATTCTATGGGCCATGTGTTTTGAGACCTCTGCTCAGAGGGTTCAATCCCTGCTCTGCCTTGCTCCCTTGGGACCTTCCTTCAGGACAGCCCCTGGAAGTCCCGATCAGCAGTGACTCTGAGCCAGTGTGGAAGTCAGAGGGTTTATTAGCAATCCAGTTCATACAGAAGCAAGGGCAGTTGGTTATTAGATTCACAGGAAGCAGGGCTGGCTCTACTGTGAAGCAAGAGACAGACATGGCTTCAGGTGACAGTACTTTGGGGCACCTAGCCCCCGTGAAGAACAGGCTGGCTCATGCCTCTTCAACTCTTTCCTAGCAGCTCAGGCACTGTAGTTAACCTGCAGCTTAAGTGATGCAGGCAGAGGGCACTTTAAATCCTTCTGCAGACAGACACTGGAGATTTATGTATTTTGGAAAACCGTTTTCAACCTCCATGAATGAGATGGGGGAGGGCACCAAATCAAAATTTGGCTTGGGGCACCACAATCCCTTGAACCAGCCCTGACAGGAAGTATAGTAGTAAGTCCGGGGGGGGGGGAAGTTTATACCCCAAGGTCCTGCTTCTTAGATCCCCCTTTTCCTACCCTCTTTTCCACCTGGGTCCTTAGTTCTGTTTCACAGTTAGGGCAAACTCCGCCTCCCTGGCCTGACCAGGCACAACTGTGTGGCCAGCAGGCATCCCAGGTAAAGTTTGCCTAAACACTCCCCCTGCCTTGTAGTGGCTCTGCTCTCCCCACCTTTGAGCTGGCCCTTACACCCCTAAGGTGGAACAGCAGGCCACTGGGAGAGGAGGAAGAGTAGGTCCTGGCCTCTGGACTGGCACACTCTGCCCCTGGGCTGGCTGTTCCCCACGTTGGGGGCAGGGTGAGCCAGCCCAGAGTGGAGGTCCCCCCTGGGGATGCAAAAGCAAAAGCTGGCTTGGGGCACCACAACTCCTTGAGCCAGCACTGCCCCATATCCACCCTGCTCAGGGCCAGCTCCCAGAGGCAACCTTTGGCAATTGGGGGCCCCTATAGGCCCCCATTGCCACTCTCACTGGGCCCCATTCCCCCCTGCTGCCCTAAAAACTCCCTTTTCCAGCTCCCATGAGCGGGAGCAAGGGGGGGCCACAGACCACCAGGGCCGGAGGCTCCTCTACCTACCTGTCCTTCCGGCCACCCTGCAGAGAGCACAGAGCAGCCAGCCCAGCCTACCTCCAGGTGGCTGCGCCTCCCCAGGGGAGGAGAGGGCTGGTGCTGAGGTTTGGCATGCAGGGGCAGGACCCTGGAGCAGCCTGCTCCAGAGAGTTTTGGCTGCCTCACCCACCCCCGGCACTGGATCAGGCTTTTGTTTTGGTGGCTCTGACTGGGGCGGTGGAACCCAGCCTACACTCTGGGCTGGTTCACCCCACCCCCAGGACAGGGAACAGATGGCCCAGGGGAGGAGTGGGCTAGCCCAGGGACCCGGATCCACTCCCTCACCCCTCCCCTGGTCTGGGGGTTTGGCTCTGATCTCTCTCCCAACCTCTGGGCCAGCCCTCCCCACTCCTATAGTGGAACAGCTGGATCAGAGGAGGGGCGAGAGAGAGGAGCCCAGCCTCTGGGCTTGCCCACTCCACCCTCGGGCTTGCTGTTCCCTATCCTTGGAGCAGGGCAAGCCAGCAGAAAGCAAGGGTATTGTGCACCGAAGCTTAGAGGTGCTGTTGCAGTGCTGTTGCCCCTACATTTTGGTGTCCTGAGCCAGTGACTCACTGGCATCTGGGTAGAGCCAGCCCTGACACCCACACCCACACCCTTTGTGCTGGGCATGGAGCACAGCATCACAGGCCCAGGCTGACACCCCCACTCCCTCTGTCTCAAGAAAGAAGCCAATGAGCTTGGCTAAAAGCAGCAAGGTAGCTCCCCACAATGTAAAGCTGATGAAGCCAGAAGCAGCAGGGCTGGGGTAGCCTTCATACAGAGTCCAGCGGGGCTGCCCACATCCAGAGCCAGCAGCCTGGCCCAACTCCTTCTCAACTACTTGTTAAAGTATAATTTGGTAAGCCCCAGAATGCTCCTAATTTGTGGGTTCCCTTCCCATATTGTCCAGTGCCCCTTCATACATGTGTGGGCCCCAGCTGAGTTATGTATTTGGAACAATTTCTTAGTACTACATGCATCGGTTATCACTCCACTCCATTACTCTTTGAGGCCAGGAAGTGTCTGGTACCCTTTCAAACTGGTACATGGGGTTTGCCACTTTTTCCCCACCATAGTTCCAGCCCTACTGGTCCCTCATCACTTTTATCCTCCAACACCCCATTCCATCTTTCTCAAAGCCATGTCAG
>VOCP01053899.1:0-10853 GCA_007922195.1 Podocnemis expansa
ACACAGTTTTGTTATTTCGAAACAAGTTATTTCGAAATAACAGGGTCTTTCGAAATAAGTTATTTCGAAATAGCTTCTTTCGAAATAACAAAACTGTGTGTAGACATAGCCCCAGCCTGGCTGGAAAAGCCAGTGCTGGAGAAGCTGCCCACCAGGTACCTTGCGGGCGGATGGCCAGTGGGGCAGAAGCTGCCCACCAAGGATGCCTTCCCGGCAGGCAGCCAGCGTGGCAGAAACTGCCTGCCGGCATGCCTTACCAGCAGGGGGGGCCAGCCTGCAACAAGCCGCCCACTGGGGTGCCTTGCTGGCAGGCAGCCAGCCCACCCAGGACAAGCTGCCCGCCAGGGTGTCTTCCTGGCAGGTGGCCAGCACGGCAGAAGCTGCACACTGGGGTCCCTTCCCAGCAGGTGGCCAGGCTGAGAGAAGCCGCCCGCCGAGGTCTCTTCCCGGCAGGCAGCCAGGCTGGGAAAAGCCACCAGCTGAGGTCTCTTCCTGGCAGGTGGCCAGTCCATGACAAACTGCCACCGGGGTCTCTTGTAGGCACCCAGGGTTCCCTGAGTCTGACCCCAACTCCAGGACAGGAACCCCATTGCTCCCCCCAGCCCCAAGTGGCTGCGGGGGTGAAGGCACCCCTGGGGCTGCTGCTCTAGGTGCTGAAGGGATGGTCTTCCTCCCAGCGTGCCATGCACCCTGGGAGGAAGGTCATCCCCTGTCAATTCGAACTCACTGAGTTCGAATTGACATGGCCCACTGGGTCAATTCGAACTCAGTTCCTTCAATGTCAGATGAGGTTTGATGAATTCGAAGTCAGCTTTCATCAGTTCAAAGTGAGGAATGCCTCACTTTGAATTGATGAAAGCGGGCATGTCCAGGGTCTTAATAGAATTTGAACTGATAGTCATCAATTCGAATTCTGCCGTAAGTGTAGACACACCCTAGATGATCATTGCCTGACTGGGCGTGTGCTTGGATGGTTTCTAGTCGTCATTATGGCTTGGTAATTGGGCAGAAAGCGGGGCATTTCATCTCTGCTAGGTAACCTATGCTGGTGCCTTGCATAGGCCCTACTAACACATCTCATTTCATATTGCATGGCCTAGCTCTACACATCACAAGGGGCTCTGAATGATTCAAAGACCTGCTGACATCACGACTGCCAGTCATCTGCTGCACAGATGTTCCAGCCCAGTGTATCTCTGTTGCTTTGTGTAGATAATCGATCACAGGAGCATCCTAGGTGTATTCATCACTGGAGCGGGAGGATTCCATGGCGCTGCGTTTTTTTCAGCTGGGGAGTTTGAGGGCAGGCTGTTTTCAGCTGGGAGACCTGCTGTTTAACTCAGGAGTGTTCCAGTATTTGCATTACAATGACCTGTTTGGATTGTAGTCACAGCTGGAAAACCTCTGATGTGGCTTTCCGAGCTGGAGGAAATTTGGGACAGGGCCAAATCCATGCAACAGGCAAGCTTCCTGCTATTGTTTGGGAAACTGAAACAAATACAAAGCAGAAAGAGGCCAAACAGCTTCAACTAAAGTAGATGGCATGGGCAGGTCAGCCAAGGAGAAAACACAAACCATTCTGAACTTTTGCTCCAAGCTTGAATTGGACCCAGCCTGTATTTGGGGTTCAAAAGAGTTCTGGCTGCACCTGTCTCTTTTGGAACTAGAATAGAGTCATAGGGTTGGAAGGGACCTCATGAGATCATCAAGTCCAACCCCCTGGGAATTGAACCCAGGACCTTCTGCATAGTAAGCAGAGACACTAACCAGTGCACTATTTGCAGGGCTCTGAGGTTGTACTTGGATTTTGCTGGACCCAGGCCTGTATTGTGCCGAGAACACATCCACTGCACCACAAATAAGGATTCTGGTGCTGGAAGTCAGCGAGGCTCCATGAAAAGTAGTGGGAGCTGCTAGGGGTTGGGTCCGACAATGGAAATGCTGGAAAACCCCAAGACCAATCAGGAGGGAATAGTGTGGGAAGCACCAGAGATATCACAATTGATTTTTACACTCCTGTTCCCAAACCCTGTAACCCTCTTTCCTTCCATCAGTCCCTTGCCTCACTCCAGCCTCCTTGTCCTCCCCTCTCCAGCTGCCCCCTGCACCCACCTTGCACACACTCCTCTCTGCAAGCTTGAGGCAGATGTCCTGACTCCCTGTAGCTCCTGATGGAGGAGCTGACGTGAGATGCTAAGTTAAAGCACCACCTGCTGGTTCTATGCATGACAGCATTTAAAATTACAAAGGTTTTTATTATTTTTTGAATCTGGAGGCCATGGATTTTACAAACGCCTGGGGTTTGGCCTCTCCCACTGTCCACTAGCACCGCAGCAATGGGAAGTGGAGTATTAGGCCGTTATCCCATCTGCAAGTGAAACAGGACTGCCATTATCCGACCTGTGTTATCCTAGTTCCCCAGCATCTGAATTAGAAGTCCCCTGTGATACTGAGCTAGACCTTAGTGTCCTCTACTTTCTGCAAGAGAAGTGGAGGCTGGTTGCCTTCTATACTTCATCTCACTTCAATAATCCAGGCAAGGAGGGAAAGTTGTTTTGCTTTTGTTTTTCCATTTAAGTCAAAGGAAATCCCCTTTCATGGCATATCCCACCCTGGTTATGATGAGAGATCTGCCCTGGGGCATTTTCATACCCACAAAGGAGAAAAGGAACCCACTGCTTTACCGAGCAAGAGATGGGCTTCTGCCAAAGCAAACCTCTAGCCACAAGCAAGGTGGTTTGCGTCCTAATGTCCAAAACACTCTGATTTTAATAGGAACAGCTTTCATACTAATTCTTTACTAACACAGGGTGACACTCAGCCTGGCCATCTTATAAATTCTGCCCTTATAAACTCTGCAGCTGTGGTAGCCCTGAGGCCGGGGCCAACTTCCGCCAGTGAGGAAGTAGAGAGTGGCCACCACTGGCAGTAGGATCCAGCCCCAGCTGAGGACAGCAAGCTGCTGTCAACAGGGACCCAGAGTCACTGCCAGAGGCAAGATCCAGCCCCAGTGACAGGAGCTGGATCGGGCTGGGAGGGGGATGGGGGGATATTTGGCGCTGCCTTCCCACAGACCAGCTCCAAAATCTGCCCATGCCTGCAGAATGGGATCTATGCGGCTGTTCGTACAGTCCCTGTTCTCAGTGGGATATCTAGGCTGTCACCACAAGGTGCAACTGGAACTCAGGCTGATACACACAGCTAGGATTAGTTCTGGAGCAGTGGAGACATGGCTGCATGTATGTCAGCCCATGTCAGGAATTACCCAGACCTCAGGCAAGCACATGCAGCCGCTGCATACATGCCAGGTGGGCATACATGCTGCTTCGGCTGTTCTACTCTGGATTAAAAGTAGCTCAGCTATGTCTACACAAGCTGTGTACATGACCCG
This sequence comes from Podocnemis expansa, assembly GCA_007922195.1. NCBI lineage: Eukaryota > Metazoa > Chordata > Testudines > Podocnemididae > Podocnemis > Podocnemis expansa. The sequence goes on from VOCP01053899.1 coordinate 3,392, forward strand.
TGACTGCACTGCAGACATACCCTGAGCTGTCCATACCCCAGGGCAGCAAGTGGTCAAACCATTACAAATATGCCCAGTGGGGGTGAAGAATTTGGAACTGATTCATTTTACGTGAATATTCACCTTTTTTAAACAACATTGTACAAGAATGGAGGCTTTGAGTAACAGAAAAGCTCTGTAACCACTCTGATACTTTTATTTTGAGTTTAAAAAGCCATATTTATGTCAAAAAAGTTATATGAAAATTTTCCTTTTCCAGAAGAGACTTTAAAAATATTTGTAACAGTTTAGCTGGGTCAGCTTCAGTCTTTCACCAGCCCTCCCACCAGGGGTTGCTGGATAGCAAAAAGACCCAGGGCACAGGCCCACAGGCTCCATCTGTGCTAGACGCTGCCCCTCTCATGGGTCCACCCCCAATAGGCCACAACCACAACAGACGCTGTGCCTCCCCCCGCCCCCATGACCCAACAGGCCCTACCCCTATCCTGGGCCCCACTTGCAATGGGAATTCACATGAAATATTTTGAAGTGGGGAAGTTCCACATGAAATGGAAATTTTGGAAACATGGAGATGTGATGTTTCTGAAAGGAAATATGCTCCCTGGGGCCATGCCAGCTGATGACTAAAACTGAAGCTGTCAGTTTCTAGCCAGCAGCTGTCTAGGCACCAATGCAGTCTGACCATGTAGATTACCATGGATTATCCTGGTCCAGAGTGTTTAGCCTCTGTACCACTCTCCCACCACACAGAGGCCCCATGCTATGTTGTGATACAACAACTCCGTCATACCCATCTGCATTAAAACTGTAAAATGAGCAATCATTCACCGCCAGTGTTCCCTACAAATGAATCAAGGTGCTGGCAATATCCTCTTAAAAGCTCACAGACCATGTGAGAAGGACATATAAACATTCTCCTCCTCTGACAAGCCATATCATTCCCTATCTCCTATAGGTTTCTGTTGCTAAACATCAGGAGTCAGGGAGATCAGAAAATAGGAGTGGGAGGGAGGGTGATGGATCAGACCATCCCAGGGACTTCCAGTCAACTTGTTTAGATTCTCCAGGTACTGGAGAAGTGGATGGCATCTAGGTGCCCAGATGAAAGATGACACCCTGCTGACCCACGCTGAAGACACCTACTGCTGCAGTTCTGAAGCTTTTAAAATAGAGCCCACACCTTCCCCGAACTTTGCTGTAATGCTTTGCCCTCCATGTTGAGTGGCAGCTTGAGACTGTGGAGCAGGGGAGTGGAGGGATGGCAGCACAGCAGCTACAATTTGCCATGCTGGGCTGCTTATACCACAGGGCAGAAAATTTAAAAAGGCTCTGACCCTCTCCCAGCTTCCAGGTGTATGCAATCCAAGTAGGGGCAGTTAGGGAACTCATGAGGGAAGCAGGCAGGCTGGCTGGGGCTGCCAGTGCAGTGCTGTGAGCAGGGTCACACCAAACTGGCAGACCCAGCCAGACAGCCAGGCTGTCTCCCTTCTGCCTCTTCAGCAAATAGCCAAAGAGATGGCAACAAAGTGAACTGAAAGCAAAGCAGAGAAGCCTCCTGCAGTATTTCTCCCACGCTACCCTTAGCTCCTGCCAGACTCCCAATCCCACTTCTGGGGAAACAAAGCAGAGAGGATTTAGCAGCAAAAACTAAGTAAGCCCACTCTTACAGCAAAGAGCGAGTCCAAACCAAAAATACAGCGTTACTGGGATCACACTATCCAATGCAAGACAGACAACATTACAGGAATTCACAATAAAGTATAGCAACTGTAAAACAAGTAACAAATTTATTTATTGCTAGAGCTTTTGTGGGTGAAATCCCACTTTTTCAGACACTTGAAAATGGTTTCCAAATGGGATTTTGCTCATGTGATAAATAAATGTGTTACTCTTTAAAAGTACCACAGGACTCTTTTCTATTTTTCCTGGATTAAACTAACATGGCTACCCCCTGAAACTTTTCAGTAAAAGGATAGTTAACTTTGTGGCATGCTGCCTGGTAGGCGTACTTATGCTGTGCACAATTCATAGAAGGGCAAAACTAAAGAGCAGAATAAATAGTGACATTAAGTAGCAACATTATTGGTAGGTAAAGCCTCACTCATGATCTCCCAACACAAATCTCAGGAATTTTTTATTTAATATTTTATTTTTATTTAATATTTGCTCAGCCTTCTGTAGCCACAATATAGGGACACAGATAAACTGAATAGAATTTACCCTTAAAGCATCTGTTAGGCAATACTGTGTATCTGTTCTTTAATAGCATAACTAAAATACTTAACTCAGTTTAATTGACATTATAACCAATATTTAACAAAGCTCCATATTGTAAATTTGGAACTCATTTTATATTCTTGATGAAATTTCTTTAGAATGTAACTCTGTGTAATTTCATTTAAATATGTATGAAAAAGATGTGTGAATGAAGGGTGTGCGATGGGATCAGTTGATGCCAGCCTCCCCTGATGAAATGCAAGTACCACCTTAATGGATGAACAATTCAAACTAATCTGTGAAAAGCAAGAAGAAGAATCCACCCCAGAAAGAGGAAAGCAAAATACAAGATCAAAGTCATGTCTGCAAATGACTGGTGATGAATACTTATCAGACAGGAGCTTTGAGGAAGCAAGACACAGCAAGCCTCATACACTCACATGAGACTCGGCAAGTACAAAAAAAAGATGAAAATGTTGTGTCTCATTCTCAACTGTCATCTTAGAGCACCAGATTCATGACCTAGAGAGACCTGGCTTCCTCCTTGTGCCAAGCTTACTTGCCCACTGGGCTGGCTCTAGCAACACATAAAAGGACTGGTAATTATATCATGCCAGCTTCCAAAATTTCATGGGTATCAATGTATATGCCTCTTTTTCTATTTTCACATTTACAGATAAATGTGGCATATTGCCTTGTCCCCTGAATAAGAGCCTGCTAGTCTTTTCTAACAATTCCATTTCCTCTGTTACACCAAAAGGGCACCTACTAAAATGATGTGCATCAAGAACACTCAAAAGAAAAGACTAGCAATATCTTATTCAGGGGCCAAGGCAATATGCCACATCTTTTGTAAATAAGTAAGGATAGCAAAAAGCAGTCTCTCACACACACACAAGTCATTCTGCAACCTGGTATATAATTACCAGTCCTTTAATGCCAGCTAGGCTGGGCACAAGGAAGGAGCAAGGCCTCTGTTGGTCATGAATCCGATGCTCCAAGATGACAGCTGCAGAATTAGACTCCAAAGTTTTCATGTTCTTATCCATCTTTTATGCTTGCTGACCCTCATGTAAGTTTTGCTGTGTCATGTTGCCCTCAGGGTTTGTTTGAGATCATTGGTCACCAGTCACTTGCAGGCTTGATTGTATTTTGTTCTTTTCTTTCTGGGGTGGCTCCTTCTGTTTGCTTTAATCAGAAATATCTGCATAGTTCAGCTAGTTAGATGGTAATTGTGCTCCATCAAGACAGGCTAGCAATTGAGACTGATGCCTTCACACACACACACACACACCCTTCATTCACACGTTTAAATGAACATACACAGCATATGCCTAAACCAGGTTTCATCAAGTATACAAAATGGAGTACAATGTTTAAGCAGGAGTTCCAAACTGGCAATATGGAGTCTTGTTGGACATTGGGTATAATGCCTATTTGTCAGGGTTACAGAATTATGTCACTTCTGACACTAAAGGACATATACACAACATTAATTAACATGTACTTTAAAGGTAAATACAATTAATTATCTCTGTCCCTCCATATTATCTGTCCCTGCCCCACACCCCCAGTCACTTTCTGCTTAATATAGAACAATCTCTCACACAAGAGAACAATTTCAAGCACAGGGTAAATACTAGGCACAGCATTTTACAAATAATATCACTGTTAATGAGGTTACCCGCCCAGACCACCAGCTGCCCCAGCCTCACAACTGAGGCAACAAGGCAAGGGCAGGAGACCCCACGGTTGTGCCAGGCCAGCCCCACCGCCACGTGAGACCCTGTGGTCAGACCAGGCAGTTTCACCACCTGGGCATGTGGTGAGGGCAGGGGACCCCAGGCCAGGCCAGCCCTGACACATGGGCATGGGGAGAGGGCAGGCGACCCCGGGGGGGGGGGGGGCAGGGCAGTACCATGGTCTAGGCATGGGCTGAGGGCAGGAGACTCTGGGTTGGTACCCAAGCCTCACCCCCCTGGGCTGTGGGGGGCTCCCTGGCCAGGGCTGCATCACAGCAGCCTGGCCACCAACCTGATCCCCAGGGACCCAAGGCTGAGGGATGGTCCCTGACTCACCAGCCTTCTGCTGGACTGACCCTGGCCCGGACAGAGGCTGAGGAACATCCCTTAGCCCACCCAAGGCTCATGTGAGGGCTCCATTCCCAGGCCACCTGCCCCTGAGGCCCATAGGCCATGGGGAGGTCCCCCTGCAGGCACTGGGGAGACACTCATGGACCCAGCTGGGACCTAGAGGCCATGGGGGGAATGCCCCCCAGGCCAGGGGTACCCCCTGCCAATCCCAGCTGGGCCCCAGAGGTCTATGGACACTGCCCCCGGTCCCACCCGGGGCCCAGAAGCCTAGGGGTAGCCCCCTGAGTCCCACCTGGACCCCAGAAGCCTAGGGGTAGCCTCCTGAGTCCCACCTGGGCCCCAGAGGCCTAGGGACACTCCCACCAGTCCCACATGGGCCCCAGAGGTTTGGGGGCACCCCTGTCCATCCCAGCCGGGGCCTGGAAGCGAATTGGCACCCCCTATAGCTCCACCTTGCTCCCAAAGGCCTGGGAGAATCCACCCCACCCCACCAGGGGCCCAGAGGCCAGGGACTAATTCCCTGCTTCCACCCAGAGGCTGGAGCCCATGCAGGGAAGCCCCCCTTGGCCCCAGGCAGCCCTTCCTCTCCCCACCGCCTGACCAGGGCCTCCAGCCCCCCCAAGCTCCTACCTGCTCTGTTCTCCAGAGAGAAGCCCATGCTGGAGCTGCTGGCTCTGTTTGAAAGTCCCTCCTCCCTCCTCTGCCCTCTCCCCTGGCTGAGCCACAGACACTGCTGCAGGACATGGGCGGTTGAGGGGCAGCTGCAGCTCAGAGGCTCAGTGAGCTCCCTCTCGCCCTGCACTGCCGGAGACTGGCCACCTCTCTCTGCGCCAGCACTGGGGGTCCAGGGAAAAGACAGGGGGCACAGCCAGGGAGATTCGGGACACGGGCCCCCTGTGCCCAGTGCCAGCAATGCCCCTGTCTCCCACCCAGCACTCTCCCCCGTCCCTCAGCCAAAGTCTGTCAAAATCAATGGGAATCTTCCTGGTGACTTTAGCGGGTTCTTCAGTCATGCTATGCCCATTCATCAAAACAAATGGAGTCAAGAATGAGCGGAGTCATCAATGCCTTGTCCTTCCAAACATCACTTTCCTAATCAGCAAAAGATCTGAATTTTTAAAGGTGAAGTTTCCCAGCCATAGAGTTGATATTTTCTGTCTCTCACTCCCCAGCCCCATCAGTCATAGGGGGATATACTGTGTATTTTCTCCTGCAGATGGTGGCTTGTGTCAGCACGTTCGTAATGCTGACACTCAGGGCCAAACGCTGTGTTTTATACCCCTTTTCTGGATGCTACCACAAATACTTTGACAATGTCTCCTCTGGAAATTTAGGCTGGAGCTGGAGAAAATTACAGATCTAGATGCAATTCAGTTGCATGTTCTGTGGCTTATAAACACTAACAACAGTTTCCCATTGGTTTAGGCCAGATCTTATATCTTCAGATCAGAGGAAGACAGAGAGGAACTCCATGATTGTTTTGGAGGAAAGCAAATGAAAACATCTGGCCTTTCTGAGCACCTGAATCTAGTGGACCAAGGTAAAAGAGTACAGGGAAGAGGCCTTTTTCCTTTCCTCAGTTGAGAAGTGATGCAACCATCCCACTCCTTGTTGTCAAGTTTTGTTTCCATGATGGGCAGAGTCTGGGGTAGGGTGTGATTGCTGGAAGTGGGCCCTCTAACTAAGCCCAGGGAGCTAGTGTCATTTACAAGAACTGTAATACTTGTGTGTATTTATTTTAAAATTAAAACTAATTTGGGGTAAAACAGACCAGATTTTTCAGGCCAGAAAGGATCATTTGGATCTTACTGTTGTAGAGTTTTAAGGGAAATTATAATCCAATAAGGAGAACAGCATATTCAGAGCTGTATAAGAAGTCTTTATTGAAAGAGAACTGAGAGAGAGAGAGAGGAGACAGACAGGTTTTCCTAGCACCTAAACAAGTCTCCCATTTATCACTATGACCACCCCAATGACCCTAGGTAGTCCAAATCACCACATATTCCTCCCCCTCTAATGAATACCCCCCCCAGAATAAAGCCCTCCCCCTCCAGAAAGAATAAGAACTAAACTCGGAGATGAGGGTAGACTGCCCCATCTCCGGCGACCCCCCCCCCCCGGGAATTATTCTGCCCCATGAAGAGGGGGTCACCACTAGCTAAAGATCCAGCCAATTAGGAGGCCTTCTGTCGCGAGGTGGATACAGCGAACTTCTGGTGTGCCCACACCACAAGGTGGTATTGGTGGTGGTGGGATCACAGGTACTGGGGAAGTAGCCGGAACCGGAGAGGATGTTGTGTCTAGTTGGTCCAGGAAGGCTGAAGGCGTTGAAGGGGTGGCTGGAGCAAGAGAGACAGAAATAGTAGTTTCATGCTCTGATGTTGTATCATCAGTACGGGTGAAGTCAGATATGTCTGCTGGAGATGCATCTTCTGGGTGGATATGACGGAGAAGCAGCTGATCTAAATGCTGTCGCCAAACTAGGCCACTCGCTGTCTGGACAGTGTAGGAAACAAGTCCTGTCTGGGCAATGACCGTTGCTGGGACCCATTTAGCTCCTGAAGCATAGTTTTGCACAAGAACTGGCTGTCCAATACTGAAGGTGCGGCCCTTTGTTCTTGGTGAATGTCTGCTGACCTGGTCCTGCTGTTGGCGTTGAACCACTTGCCGTGTGTCTCGTGGTTTCAACAAATCAAAGCAAGAGCGCAACTGCCATCCCATCATAAGAAAAGCGGGAGGTGCCTTAGTTGTAGCCTGTGGAGTGTTTCTGTAGGACAACAAGAAGTTGTCCAGACGCTTATGAAGAGGTGAACGTCCCTTTGCAGATTTTAGAGCTTGCTTCATAGTCTGTACAAACCTTTCAGCAAGTCCATTGGTGGAAGGATGATACGGTGCTGACCTGATGTGATGTATTCCATTGGCCTTCATAAAAGTTTCAAAATCCTGAGAAACGAATTGTGGTCCATTGTCACTCACCAGCTGTTCTGGAAGACCATAACAACTAAAAAAGCCACGCAGGGTCTGAATAGTGGCTTCCATAGTAGTGGACTGCATTACAGAGACTTCTGGCCATTTTGAATGGGCATCCACAGCAATTAAAAACATACATCCTTCAAATGGGCCAGTAAAATCAACATGGATACGTTGCCATG
>VOCP01053900.1:0-25213 GCA_007922195.1 Podocnemis expansa
CCCCCCCCCTCCACAAGCTCAACATGAGCCAGTACCTGGGAGCGCAGCACAGCATCAGCAGAGTCTGCAGCCCCAGGGCAAGCACAATAACAAATCAAAACACTTGGACCCGACACAGGACATGACTATTCAGTCCACTCCTGGGTCCCCACTGTTTCAGACGGATTCGTCTCCCTCCAGTATGCCTTCATCTCCAGATTCCTCTGGACATTCGCCAACGTCACAATCTCAGGTGTCATCACAGCCAATAATCCCTCAGACACCAGCTCAGAACACACCAGTTCCTTACCCATGGCTGTATCCACCATGGTGTCTCTACCCACCAGTAGCCGGGGTCAGTTATCCTAACTGGCCGGGAATTGTTCAGTCAGTTCCGACCTCGTTACCCAGTATGCCTCATATCTATACCTACCAGCAACAGACACAACAACCGGACACTGTCACAGTGTCAGCATCATCAAATTCCGAACAGGAGGAACTAGAAATTCAAACACAAGAGCCTAAACCCGATGATATAAAGCAATTCCGGGAACTCTTCAAAAGAGCTGCAGACACCCTGGACATTTCAGTAGACTCCCAATCCAGTAACCAACACAAACTATACAAGATACTACAAACACCAGAATCCAACAAACTCGCTCTCCTGATGGACATCGGGATTATGGAACCCGCAGCACTTTTATGGCAGACACCAGCATCAAATCTGCTGGCTAATAAGAGGGCAGATAAGAGATATTTTATAGCCCCTTCAGGCAACGAATTCCTCTTTTCACACCCTCAACCGAATTCATTGGTAGTAGAGGCGGCTAATCAGAGAGCAAGGCAATCATACTCCAGATATAGCCAATCGAACAAGGATGATAAAAAAACTCTACCTGTTAGGCAAGAAAGCCTACACGTCTGCAGCACTACAGCTTCGTATAGCTAATTATGCTGCATTACTGTCAAATTAGGACCATCATATCTACACAAAAATAATGGAATTCTCGGATGAGATTCCACAAGATAAACGCGATCAATTCAACTCTCTCGTCAGGGAGGGATACTTGATAGCACAAACAGCGCTTCAAGCTTCCCTAGACGCAGCTGATGTTGCAGCCAGAGCCCTTGGGACAGCCATCGTAATGAGACGAGCTTCCTGGCTCCACTCTGCTGATTTACCCAAGCAAATGCAGCAAAAAATTGAGGATTTACCATTTGATAAGGGTAGCCTGTTTTCGCAGCAGACCGATGAGGTAATGCACAGTTTAAAGGACTCCCGGGCTACCCTACGCACTTTGGGTATCTATACTCCTGCGCCAACAAAGCGTCGATTTCCGAGGACCCAGTCCTATAATCCTCGCTTACCGCATGCTCAAAACACCAGATGATCCGAGGCCTATAGAGTTAAATCTCGACAGCCTCGCAGAAGACAATCCAATCCATCCGTGCAGATCTCACAATCAGGTACTTCCAGACAACAATTTTGACGTACTGGCAGAGAGAGTCACCAACCACATAACATCACGTCATCAACAATTATTACCACCCCTAGTCTTCAAGGACAGACTAAAGTCCTCCTTCCATCAATGGCAAAAGATAACCTCAGACAGATGGGTACTAGAAATCATTCACAGGGGCTATACAATCCCATTCTTATCACGCCCCAAATCCCAACTTCCCTACCCGTCCCTTTTCAGGGACCCCAGTCATGTACAAATCGTACAGAAGGAGATCCAACACCTCCTTTACATTGGGGCAATAGAAGAGGTACCAGAACACCTCAGAGGAAGAGGATGCTATTCACCTTACTTCCTCACACAAAAGAAAACAGGGGGTTGGAGACCTATTCTAGACCTCAGGCGTCTAAACCGCTACATACAAGTCAAGAAATTCAAGATGGTGACATTACACACGATCCTTCCTGCATTACATCAAGGAGACTGGGTGGCCTCTCTCGACTTAAAGGACGCTTATTTCCATGTCCCCATACTCCCTGCTCACAGGAGATTCCTTCGTTTCCTATTCCTCTCCAAACATTACCAATACACGGTACTCCCTTTCGGGTTGTGCACAGCTCCCAGAGTCTTTTCGAAGCTAATGGCTCCGGTAGCGGCATTTCTACGCAAACAGCGCATCATTATTTTTCCCTACCTCGACGATTTTCTCATCACGGCGCCTACTTATGCACAAGCACAACAGGCAATACAAGTCACGCAAACCCTCTTCCTCTCTTTGCGTTTAAACATAAACTACGAAAAGTCATCGCTACGACCCAAACAACAGATCCAATTTATAGGGGCCCGGATCTACTCACCGGTCACAAGGGCATTCCTCCCAGCAGACAGGTTTCACACGATAATCCAACTTGTCCTGCAAATACAAAAGTCCGCAGTTATTCCAGCTCGTCTCTGTATGCAAATGCTCGGACATAGGGTGGCAACCACATTCCTAGTCAGATATGCTCGCCTTCGCATGCGACCGTTGCAGTTGTGGTTCCTCTCCCGATATCGTGGGCTTGGTCGATCCCTCAATCACACGATGCATATTCCAACAGCAGTTCAACGCTCCCTCTCTTGGTGGACAGACCCCAACAACTTGCTACAGGGAGTACCCTTTTTCCTACCACAACCGCTCCTCACAATCACTACCGATGCTTCCCTTACAGGCTGGGGAGCATTTCTTCAACACCAGACCGCACAGGGCAAATGGTCCCGCACAGAAACTTCTATGCACATAAATCTACTCGAGCTCAGGGCAGTCTTAAGGGCTTGTCAGTACTTTCTCCCTTTTATCAAAGGAAAACATGTCAAATTCGCACGGACAACATCACATGTATGTTCTATATCAACCGCCAAGGCGTAACCAGATCGACAATACTTTGTCTAGAAGCAATGACTCTGTGGGACTGGTGCATAAATCACGCCATTCACCTCACAGCAGAATACTTACCAGGCACAGACAACATCCTAGCCGATTCTCTCAGCCGTTTCTTCCCAGTTCAACACGAATGGGAAATCCGCAACGATGTCCTGATCGACATCTTTACCCGTTGGGGTTTTCCCACCATAGATCTGTTTGCTACCAGCCAAAACAGGAAGTGTGATCTTTATTGCTCCCGAGCGGGGAACGGTTACGGCTCCAAGGGCGATGCCTTCCTCCTTCATTGGGGGCAGCACCTACTGTACGCCTTTCCCCCAACCCCCTTGATACCCAGGGTCCTACGGAAGATCCAAGAGGACAAAGCGAGGGTAATACTAATAGCACCAGCATGGCCCCGACAGACTTGGTACACTCTACTCAAAACCATGTCCAGGACACCACCAGTCACCTTACCTCTTCTCCCGGACCTTCTTTCACAGGAACATGGTACTCAACTACATACTTACCTACACCGCCTTCACCTAACAGCCTGGAACCTCGATGGTTCTCTCCCTTAGAACTCCAGTGTTCACAGTCAGTCCAACATATCCTACTCAATAGTAGGAAACCCACAACCCGAACAACTTACCTGCAGAAATGGCGTCGTTTCTTACACTGGTGTTCTATTCATAACATACATGCTTCAACTGCCTCTGTTCCTCGAATCCTGGAATATCTTCTGCAGTTAAAACATACAAATATAGCGACAACTTCGGTTAGGGTCCATCTCGCAGCCATCTCCACCTTCCATGATCCAGTGGACAATCAGTCTGTCTTTACTCACCATACTGTCAAAAGGTTCATGCAGGGCTTACAGAACTTATATCCACACGTGCGCCCTCCGACTACACCGTGGGACCTCACAACAGTGCTCAGAGCCCTTATAAAACCACCAGTCGAACCTTTGGCTACGGCATCTTTGTTACACCGATCGATGAAAGTCGCCTTTTTAGTGGCTATCACCTCTGTTCGTCGTGTGGGCGAAATCGCTGCTCTGATGGCCGATCCGCCTTTCACAGTATTCTATAAGGACAAAGTCTCCCTGAGACTTCATCCTAAATTTATACCGAAGGTGTCATCTAGCTTTCATATTAATCAAACCATTCATCTTCCGGTTTTCTGCCCAAAACCACACGTAACGTCTCAAGATAAGGCATTACATACACTTGACGTACGAAGGGCGCTTGCCTTCTATCTTGATCGGATGAAAGCTTTTCGAAAGACACCTAAACTTTTTGTGCCAACCACAGAACGTTCTAAAGGCCAACCAATTTCCAAACGACATATATCCCGCTGGATATCCACCTGTATCCAAACCGCTTACATAACATCTCAAGCGGTCCCTCCACAAAATATACGCTCGCATTCCACAAGAGCGATGGCCTCTTCGATTGCGCTCCTAAATAAGGTGCCCTTACATGAAATATGCCAAGCGGCAACATGGGCCTCATCCGAGACTTTTGCCAGACATTATGCTCTAGATCGTTTCTCAGCTATGGACACGGCAGTAGGACAAGCAGTACTCAATACAGTCTGCCATACATAAAACAAAAAGGCCCACCTCCAGATGTAACAACTGCTATGAAGTCACCTTCAGTGGAGCAGTCAGGAACACTGCTCGTCGAAGAAATGGAGGTTACTCACCTTTGGTGCAGTAACTGGGGTTCTTCGAGATGCGTGTTCCTGACATGCTCCACTACCCGCCCTCCTCCCCTCTACTTCGGAGGCTCAGTATCTTCTGTAACTTCTAGATTCAACACCTCCGCAGTAGAAGGGAACTGAGGGAGCGGGGAGATCAGAGTGCTGACGTCAGCAAGGCGGGAAGCACACAGGCTGCACGTCACTGCATCTCTCCCCGCTGATGGAGCCACTGCTACAGAAAAATCTCCGATCCGGGGTGCGGTGCCGCGGAAAGACCTTCAGTGGAGCATGTCAGGAACACGCATCTCGAAGAACCCCAGTTACTGCACCAAAGGTGAGTAACCTCCATATAAAGAACAAAAATTGTTATAAAAACTAGTATAACAAAATATACTTCTTATTCCTATTAATAAATTTATTTTAACAAAATCAAACATTTATTGTCAATGGAAAGGGGAGAATTATTTTATTTTCAGAATTTGGTGGCCCTGATTGAAGGTTATTCAAACCAATTTTCAAAATAGTCTTTTCACTAATATGCTATATTCTATACAAACTGAACTTAAAAATTAATCTTTTTACAACCTTGAACATTTCTTACCATAAGCCATAGTAACTACTTTTCAGTGGTCACTTAAAGCTGGAAGGCACATGAGCTAATCAGCTGTGTGTAAAGATCCTTAAGACATCTAAGTTGTGCAGCACTTATAAATACTACCTGCAGTATACAGACATTTCACACAACATTGAAGATTTTCCAGTTCAGTAAATGAAGCAACTGTAAAATAGTAAGATGGAATAAGACAATTTAGTACTATGGTCTTTTTCTTAGTCACTGTTTCTTATTAGTATTCAGTTAAAATTTTTCAGTTCAAAGCTACAAGATTTTACTCTTAACATATCAGATTGTTAGCTGGCATAGCCTTGAAAATGCAACACATGATACCCAAGGTCTAGATTGTGCAGAGCCCATAGTAAGGAGTAGTTCAGAGCCGCAGAATCCCAGGGTCCTCTAGAACTTCCAGGAGCTCAGAGGTTATCTCCATTGTTACATCACTTTGTGGGATGCAGCTTACTCCCAACACCTCATTATAGCCTTGCATCCTCTCCTCCCCTTTTGCGATATTGTGAGATACCAGGAGAGTAGGGAGAAACAGCCCTTGCACTTCCCAAATCACAGGGGCTGTAGTTTTTGTGGCCCTTACATAGTGCAGGATAAAGATGTAAGGGCCAGGAGGAATGTGGTCAGAATGAACATGCTAAGGCCCAAATGGATGTATTACAATAGTGACTTTCGGCACAGCTGGATATGTGGCACACACAGACGCATTGCTGGTGCTGGGTACCCCAGGGCATGTGCCCCAAATCCCAGCGCCGGTGCCCCGGATATCCAGCCCAATTGGGCTGGAGATCCGGAGCCCAGCCCCCGGTGGCCACGGCGACCCCATCCCCAGCCGGGGATCCGGGGCCTGGCTGCCCGCGGCCGTGGCGGGGAGTCTGGGCCCATCCGTCCGTGGCAGCGGTGGCCCTGACCCCAGCCGGGGATGCAGGGCCTAGCTGCCCATGGTGGCACAGCGGCTTCTGGCCCTGTCCCTGGCCAGGGGCAGGGCCGGGGGCAGGGCCTGGGCATGTGCCCTGGGTCCCTGCCCAGGCCAGCGATGCCCCTGGGCACACAACAGGGTTAATATGCATAACAGCCCATAACTATTTTTACAGAGAATCTAATATATTCCCTGCTTTGACCCTGGTATATTTAATTGCATGTGTCTATGACCCTGGTATATTTAATTGCACGTGTGTAGTACAAGCATACAATGCTACCTCATCGGAATGTTTTACATCAACTTTGTGCAGGCACAACTGACTATGTAAGGAGCAAAACAGTGGAAAATCAGGCTCAGTTTTGTTGGTATCATTCATTCTTTAAAGCTTTGGAACTTGTTATCTCTAGAATTACCATGGTGTATACCAGATTAACCACAGAACTCGAGCTACCTCAGTGTAAACGGTGCCAACCAGAGGATCAGGGTCAGAGTCTTGGGCTATGTCCACACATACATTATTATTTCAAAATAAGTTATTTTGAAATGAGTTATTTTGAAATAATGTCCTTATTTCGAAATAAGTTAATTTGAATTAAGGGAAAAGCTCAAAGCGAAATAGCATGTCCAAACACAGGACTTGTTATTTCGCTTTAGGAGAGGGGCACCATGGGATTTGTGGCAACATGGCCCCCTCCCTGGGCCATGCCCCCACCCAATGTAGGCTAAAAGGAAGGCACCCTGGGAAGGAGAAGGGCAAAAGTGTTATTTTGAAATAATGGTCCAAATGGCGTTATTTTGAAATAACTGTTTTGAAATAACAGCTGTTTCAATTTAAAGGTTTAAGCTATTTTGAAATGATGGCTTTTATTTTGAAATGACGGAGCCCGTCATTTTGAAATAAGAATACGTTGTGTGGACCTAATCTCTTTTATTTTGAAATAGCCAGTGTTATTTCGAAATAAAAGAGACGTGTGGACATACCCTTACAGTTTGAAAATGCTTCTACTCTTATTTTTGCTTGTATCAACTTGGTGTTGATTAAGAGTAATGTTAGTAATTGAGAGTCCTCCAACTAATCCTTCTCTCTTTGCTGCCCTACTGTTAACAGGGAGCTCTGGGACAGAAGGGTTTGCCAGGTCCACCTGGCCCTCAAGGGGATAGCATACAAGGAAGCAAGGTAATCAAGTTTAACATGATGTATAGCAAAGAGATAGCAATTTAAAATAGCCATTTGCAGAAAGTCTTTCTTTCTTTTTTGCTGTGTATAAATTCATTGTAGAAGTTTGTTTTTAATGTGGCCAGTTGAATTGATCTCTGTGAATATTAATTGTAAATTTAACCCCTGTGTTGATGGGTTGCTTATGAATTATTTATCTCAACAACTGATCTTTTGTTATTTGTAGTGTGTGACTGGTCACCTAAAAATCAACCTGAAATGGTCTGCTCTCTGCTTGATACTTTTTAAACAGGAAAAGTCAGTCTCATTCTATGAGATGCTTTTAATTTATTTGAAGTTTTACTACTCTATAATGAGTGGCCATTCAAAGCTCCAAGCACTACTTGTTACCAAATTTTAAAAATCTTTTTAAAAAACAAGTAGATCTGTCATTTACTCCCCCCCCCAATTATTTTAAATAACACAGAGGTAACATAAATATAACAGAAATTAATCAGCCACCCACACAGCCCCACCAGATTCTCATACCATTAGGATCATGGCTAGCCGCCACTTATGGATGAGGGAGCAAAGTGAACCTCATGGCGCACTCAAAAGGCCAAATTGGCTGTTACAAACAGAGGTGGGGAAACAAGTTCTGAAGGTTCAGGGCCTTTAAGGAGAAAGCCCCATGTGTCTCCCTTCTGTTCTGTATCAGGGGGATTACACAGATGCTTCATTGTATGTTTAAATGCTTTGCTGTTTCAAGAATAGCATGCTGCTTAATCTTGTAGGATTAAGCCCTGGCAATTAGGAGCACTGGCATAGCTATGTTTAAAAAAGCGCCTGTCTGCACCACAATTGTCTGTAGGTGTTGCTGTCAGCCCTTGCAGTGTAAGTAGTTCCAGAATGAAGTATGTGGAAAGTATCTGATTAAATCCTGAGGTTACATTTTAGTTATAGCAAGGAGAATAGCCAGACCCAGGGAAAATGTTTCAGTGGTTGAAATGCATCTAAGATACAAGAAAAATAGTCTACAGAATATACAGTATTTGTGCAAATCCATATTTTTCCCAGTTAGAGGAGAAAAAGAGAGTTTGTATTCTTTCTGGCAGCTAAAAGATAGCCAACACAGGCAACTTTAAATGTGGCCTCCATCCCTCTGTGAGAAATTCAAAACATATGCAGTGTTTCTGAGATGTGAATTAATAACTTCACTCACTACCAAATATTTTTATGTGATGAACATGATCCGCAGGAGGAAAAAAAAACATTTAATAATGTGGGCTATTGAAATAAAAGATGTTGGTCCATGCATTTGAGGCAATTACTTTAATAGTGTGTCTGAACATATACCTGTTTTTTTCATCTATTGACATCTGTCTTGGTGGCTCAGCACTGTCAGTCATTGATGGTTTTTAGAAATACAATGCACATTTTTTGGTTGGCCAATATGAAATTCCAGTTTAAGAAGTTTGTGTAGAATTCTCTGTGCTTATAGGGAGAATAGGAGTAATATTCAGAAGGCTTTCTTACTATGTATTTTTAAAATGTATTTCTCAGAAACCACTATCTGGCCTTCTGAAAACCATATAAAAGTTAGAGAGACTAAATTTTATTTAGAGTTACATTTACTGATCAAAGCAGGATGGTAGGATCAAGGACCTGAATGTCCTTTTCTGCGCAAGCATAATTTGCTTTTTAGAAAAGGAAATTCATTTGCTGGTGGTTTTTAAGAACAGGTTAGACATACACCTGTCAGGAATGATCTTGTTATTACATAGTCCTGGCTTGAGTGTAGGCAGCTGAACTAGAACAAGATGACTTCTTGAGATGCTTCCAGGCCCACACTTCAATGATAAATAGCCAAATTTATTTGAATTATGGTATGTGGACAGTGGGTCAAACTCATAAATCACTGAATGTTTTTAAGTTAACAAAATGTGATATTGATTAATGTTCACTGAAAGATAAATTCTGCTCACTTTACATGTAAGAGGAGTCTCATTAATATTAATGGCACTGTTTTCGTGAGTAGGGAAGCAGGATTTGACCTTATGTTAGGCATCCATCAAAGATGAAATTCACCCTTTCTTGAACAAAGCTCCCTTGAACTTTGTATGAAATGCTAAGCAGGAATTGAATTCACCCACTCGGCCTCTGAGTAGGGCACAAAGTTCAATTGCTGCCCTTCCATAGCCACTACTGCAACCTAGCATATGGAATGGTAGAGGAACCATCTCTGTGACACTTCAGTGTGGTCACCAGACCAGCATAAGAGCTTATCTTTTGATATCTTCCCTGACCCAACTGCAGTGACCTCCTCCACACCAGAAACCATCTTATCCATATATAACCATAATACTATATGTATGAATATAGTTCATGTCAAATCCATTCTAGGTACATGTGTGCCTCCAGAGTTCCTGGAATTTCTTTCACTTTAGCAGTATCTGCAAGACCAGCTCTGGTACTCTCTGGAGTCCCACACACATACTGCAATATATTAGGTGCTGGCTCTAAGCCCCCTCAGTTTCTTCTTTCCACCACTGACAGTTACTGGAGTCCCACACACATACTGCAATATATTAGGTGCTGGCTCTAAGCCCCCTCAGTTTCTTCTTTCCGCCACTGACAGTTACTGGAACCGCATTTTGCATGTGCATCTTGGAGTTTAGAGTTTGTTTTCTTAAGCAGTCATTAATTGAGTAGTTAATATGTTTTGTTAGCTAATAGTTGTAGATAGTTTAGTATTTAAGGTTTAGGACCTCAATGTGGGTGCATGATCTGTGGATTTCAAGGCCTGTAAGACTTGTAGTAAGTATTTCCTGCTTAGCAACTCCCATGATAGTTGCTAAAATGTCTGGGGAAGTTGCACAAGAAGGACAAGTAACAAATCTGTAAAACATTCAGACCATGGACTCAGGAGCAAGAAATCTGTCTGAAGGCTTTACTAGTAGAGGGTGCCTTAAGATCAGCCTCAGTGCCAGCCCATTTGTTCTTGGTGCCAAACACCATATTGGTGCAGAACCTCTAGCACCAGAACCATCACAGCATCAGTCTCCTTCTTCGCCATAATCGAAGAGTGATTCTGCAGCTTGTGATGCTGTTGACAGCAGAGGTGTTTCAGAGATAAAGGACTTGATGGCCCTACCCTTTCCCTCACTGGCTGTGCCCTGGATAGAGCAGACAAAAAGGAAGGCATCAGCATCAAAAGGAAAGCCCCCAGTGGGACACGCCTCTTCCATGGATGCACTGCTCTCTGAGCCCCGACCTGCCCCCCCGTGAGTCAGATCACTATGGAGAAGGCACCAATCCCCGAGGATGCATTCCCCATCACTAGAAAGATTGCTGGAGGCAAATCACTGATACCAGAGGTGCTTAGCAGCGTCAGTTCCGCTCTTGATAACCAGTTCTGAGGCCTCTCACTCAGCAGGATGGCACCAGCCCTGCTCTGGGTCTAGCAGGTGTTCACCCTTGGGGATTTGGCACCGATCATGATCCACAGCACCTACAGGTTTGCCTGTGGAGAACCCAGTCGCTGAAGTCAGGACAATCATCGAGGATGATTGGCGCCATCATCAATCCCCAGCACTGAGACACTCTCCTGCAGTGCAGCATCAATTCCACCCCTCCTCCCACCAAAAGATCCTCTCTGGTGTGGCACAGGTCTAGGGAGCAAAACCACTGGTCAGTGGCATTGTGCCCCTGGTGGCTGAAGTGGCATTTGTCAGGATACTACAGAGGCCAGATACCACTCCTGCTCTCCATAGCACTGCCTTGCGGAAAAGGGGTCAGGCATAGCCAGTCATTGGAAATGAACCTTGTTCCTTGTGTAGGCCAGAACTGCAGCTGGCCATCCTGGTCAACACCATTGGCCTTGGATTCAGGAGCAAGGCCTCTGTCTGGTCACTCCTGATTGGCCTCAAGGCCAATGGTCAGCTGTACTGGAATGCCTGAAGGTTCCTGATGGCCCCAGGACCTTATTCCTTCAGGTCATTGGGGAAACAATCCACAGACCCAGTGTCCCCAGCAGAGATTCACAGTTCTCCTTCACATGTGGAGGTGGACCTGCTGGAAGGGACATCTACAATAGTCCCTTCAACAAAGGGAGATGCCACCACCTCCCATGATGGAGCAATTAGCTGCTGCCTGCTCCTCAAATGAGACAGTTATGAAAAGGCCAACAGCTCCCCTAGATGAACCGACCAAGAGCTCCTTAAGAGGATGGCCTTGAACTTTGGATTGGAAGCAGAGAAGCTTAAGGAGACATCAGAAAATCTCTTCTTCTTCGAGTGCTGCTCCTGTACATTCTCTTGTAGGTGTCTGCACGCCCCGTGCACGGCACGCCGGAAACTTTTTCCCCTAGAGTACCCGTAGGGCCGGCTGTAGCGCCCCCTGGAGTGGCGCCGTTGCCACTCCCTATATAGCCACCAGCCGACCCTTCCCTCCTCAGTTCCTTCTCACTGCCCTGTCGGTCGCTGGAACATTCTACTGCTTCGAGCAGTGTTGCATGTGGCAATTCATGGATACCGGAGTACCCAGAGTTTGTTAGTTAGTTGTTAGTAGTTTGGTTAGTTTTAGTGCTATTAGTTTAGGAGTTGTTAGAGTTAGTTTTAGGTAGAAACAACGCCCACCCCGGGCTCAGGGTCGGGCTATGCCAGGCTTCAAAACTTGTGGGCAGTGTAAAAAGCCCATGCCTGTTGACAACCTGCACAGCAGTTGTCTACTGTGCCTGGGCGAAGCTTACCTTGCTGAGAGGTGCAAGATCTGTCGGAGCTTCAAGCCACGGACTCAGAAAGACAGAGTCCAGAGACTCAAACTCCACAAGATGGAAGAAGCCCTGCGCCGTGCTCCCGGCGACTCGGGATCGAGCACGGCACCGTCGGTGCGGAGTGCTCCGGTGTCGTCGGCACCATCATCGGCACCGAAGTCCAGCCGCGCCAAGCCACACCGGGAGGCTTGGTGCTACTCGTCGTCCCTGGTGCTGGCGAAGAAGAAGAGAGTGGACAAGGGGTGCTCTCCGCGCCATGACACGGCGAGCCTGAAGGACGCTGGTCAGAGCCGTGCTGGCCTGGCTACCTCCTTGTCCCCGGCCTCGGTGCAGGACCGACGGGAAAGACTGCGCAGCCGGCATCGACCTCTTCTCTCACCAGGGACATTTTGGAGGAGGACTTGGTCCTGCCGTCTACGCCGGAGGCCTTTGCAGCAGCACAGGAGCTGTTGGGACAGTTGGCCCTGAGGGCCCCGGCACCGGGCCCCGTACCAGGATCGGTACTGTCACGGAGGAAACGGACCACCCTCAGCGCTGGCCGAGTGTCGGGCCTGGCACCGTCTCCTCCACTGCGGCACCGTTCGCTGGTACCACCAGCCATTGTGGCGGTGGCTGGAGCTCCTCAGTACCGTTCCCCAGTGACTTGTTGGCGCAGCACTTCACCAACCCGCCGGCACCGTGATTGACTGGAGGAGGGTCAGCACCATTCCTCCGGGTGGTCTTCCTTGGCACCACCTTGGTCGCCGCGGAGCAGTCCATCTTCCAGCTCCGTGGAGGAATCGGCGCTGTGAGCTTCGCATAAAGGGACCGGCACGCAGCCTCAACAGGCCCCTGCAGCACCGCCGTTCCACCCTCAATGGTCGGGTTGGCAGCCTGCAGTGCAGTGGACTTTCTGGGCACCGTGGGCCCTCCAACATGGTCCAGGCTTTGGTCCAGGGGCCCCCGTGCCGGGGTCGGACGTCAGACCTCCCCCGTCCACTTCAGTCAGCGCTCCACCCAGTACCAGCGAGGCATCAGATGTGGAATCATTGAGGGGCGAGCAGGACCGGGCCAGCCTGGCTAGTGGAGGCTGCAGCACAAGGTCCAGGGCGCTGTCGGGTGGCCTTGAACTCGAGGAGTCTTCTACATCCCCCCCTGGACGAGGCGGTGGCAGGGGCCAAACCGTTGTCCATTCTGGACAATGCAAAGGCTCATCAGGAGCTTCTCCGCCGGGTAGCCACAGGCTTGAACATTCAGACGGAGGAAATTGTAGAGGACGTGGATCCCATGGTGGATATCCTCCTTCCAGAAGGCCCGAGCCGCATCGCCCTACCCTTTATTAAGACAGTGCAGAACACCACTAAGGCACTGTGGCATACCCCGGCCTCGATCCCTCCTACGGCCAAGGGGCCAGAGAGGAAGTACTTTGTTCCCTCTAAGGGGTACGAGCATTTTTATTCCCACCCCACCCCAAGCTCGTTGGTGGTAGCCGCGGCGAACGAGCAGGAAAGACAAGGCCACCCAGGTTTGACGCCCAAGTCCAAGGACGCAAAAAAGCTGGACTTGTTTGGCCGCAAAGTTTATTCAGTGGGGGGGCTGCAGTAGAGGATAGCTAACCAGCAGGCTATCCTCAGCAGATACATATTCAATGCTTGGTCAGCCCTGGAAAAATTTGCCGACTCGCTGGAGCAGGACTCTAGAGCGGCTTTGTCGGCCTCTATCAAAGAAGGGAAGGTAGTTTCCAAGGCCCTATTACAGTCGGCCTTGGACACTGCTGATGCAGCAGCTCATTCCATGGCATTGGGGGTCACAATGCGGAGGAGTTCATGGCTGCAGGCTTTGGGGCTGCCTCAGGAGGTCCAGGCCACTATTCAAGACCTGCCATTCGAAGGGCCCGAGCTGTTTTCCCAGCAAACAGACTCCTGCTTGCAGACCTTAAAAGATTCAAGGGCATTGCTTAAGTTGCTGGGGCTCCACACTCCAGCGAGTCAGAGAAAGCCCTTTAAGCCTCCTCCTCCCCCCCCATGTCCCTACCACTGCCGCCAAGAGGACGATAGGCGGAGAGGTAGAGGGGCCCATAGGTCCACCGGGCGCCAACCCAGCAGCCAGGGGGGTTCCTGTCAGTCGACGGGCCAGAAAAAGAACTTTTGAGGGTCAGCACGAGGATGGCATACCAACTCCCAAGGATCCAGAGCCCCCCCCCGTTTGCCAACAGACTCTCCCAGTATGCACCAGAGTGGTGCAAGATTACAAAAGACCAGTGGGTTCTCAAGACTGTTCAGGAGGGCTATTCCCTCCAATTTTCTTCGTTACCCCCGTCGGCCCCCCCGGCCTTACGACCCTCCCTACGGAATCAGGTACACCAGCAGTTACTGTTGGAGGAAGTCCAGACACTGCTCCAAAAGGGGGCGGTGGAGGAGGTGCCCCCCAGCCACAGGGGCAGGGGTTTCTATTCCCGCTATTTCCTTATCCTGAAAGCAAAAGGGGGTTTACGGCCCATCCTAGATTTGAGGCGCCTCAACCGTTTTCTTTGAAAGATTCAGTTTCGTATGGTGTCCCTCTCCTCTATTGTTCCCTCTCTTGATCCGGGCGATTGGTTCGCCGCCCTCGATTTACAGGATGCGTACTTCCACATCGCGATCAACCGAAGACATAGAAAGTTCTTGCGCTTCGTGGTGGGGCGGAAGCATCTGCAGTTCACCATGCTTCCATTCGGCCTCTCAGCAGCTCCGGGGGTGTTCACAAAGTGCCTGGCGGTGGTAGTGGCGTTCCTCAGGAGGAAAGGGGTCACTCTCTTTCCGTACCTCGACGATTGGCTGGTCGCGGGGAGATCGCATCAAGAAGTGCTGTCCCATCTAGCTTTGACACAGTCCCTGTTCAGGTGGTTAGGCCTTTTGGTGAATGCACAGAAGTCAGTGCTTCAACCCGCACAAAAAATAGAATTCATAGGGGCAGTTCTCGACTCGGTGTCCGCAAGGGTGAGCCTTCCCACCGCCCGGTTCCAGGCGATCGGGCTGGCAGTGGACTCCTTAATAAAGGTCCCCTAGCCTCTGCATGGGAATGCCTTCGATTGCTGGGCCTCATGGCGGCATGCAGGTTTGTGGTCAACCATGCCCGCCTGTGCATGCGCCCGCTCCAGTTGTGGTTGGGAAGTGTGTTCCGCCCAGCAAGAGACAGTTTGGACATGATGGTCACTGTGCCAGCGTCGGTGCTAGCGTCCCTTTGGTGGTGGGGTCGCAAGGCCAATCTTTGCTCCAGGGACCCTTCCGGTTTCCCCAGCCATCGGTTCACCTGACAATGGACGCCTCGGATGTAGGCTGGGGAGCGCACTTAGGCCGCCTCAGAATGCAGGGCCTATGGGAGGACATGGACTCCCAGCTGCATATCAATATCAAGGAGCTCAAGGCAGTGCGCCTGGCGTGCATGGTGTTCCGTCATCGCCTCTGGAGTCGGACAGTGTCTGTACGAACGGACAATACCACGGCGATGTTTTATATCAACAAACAAGGCAGCACACACTCGAGGCAACTCTGCCAAGAAGCCATGAGCTTGTGGGAGTTCTGTATTCGCCACGAGATCCACCTGGTGGCATCGTACATCCCGGGCCTCCGGAACGGCTTGGCAGATGAGCTCAGCAGGAAATTCATGGCCCACGACTGGTCTCTCCACCCAGAAGTGGTGGAGTCTCTTTTCTGGAGGTGGGGTTGTCCCCGTCTGGACCTGTTCGCCTCACAGAGCAATGCCAAATGCCAAGAGTTCTGTTTGTTCAGGGGGCTCAGCCCCGGGTCGAGGGCAGACTCCTTCGAGGTCCACTGGGGGGCACTCGGGCTGTTGTACGCCTTCCCACCGATGCCACTAGTGCCCAGGGTACTGCAAAAAATAAAGGAGGAGAAAGCAAAGGTCATACTGGTGGCCCCAGCGTGGCCAAGACAATATTGGTTCTCAACCCTCCTGAGGCTGTCGAGATGCGATCCTGTCCAGCTGCCTCACAGACCGGACCTGCTATCCCAGGACAACGGTCGGCTTCTCCACCTCAATCTGGAGGCGCTGCACCTCCATGGCTGGTGCTTTCGTGGCTGACGAGCAGCTGTGCTCTTCCCCAGTGAGGGACGTGCTATGTGGCAGCAGGAAAGCTTCCACAAGGGTCACATACGCTGCCAAGTGGTGCAGGTTCGCGCAGTAGGCTGCGAACAAAGGGGAGGATCCGGCCACGCTCTCGATCCAGCGCACACTAGATTTCTTATGGCACCTAAAATCGAGTGGGCTGTCATTGTCGTCTCTCAAAGTCCATCTGGTGGTGATTGCGGCCTTTCGTAGGACCCCTGAGCACGACTCGCTGTTCTCCCTCCCTACAGTTAAGAGGTTCCTGAAGGGACTGTCTAAGTTGTACCCGGCAGTGAAACCACCTACCGTTCAGTGGGACTTGAACTTAGTCCTCTCCCGGCTCGCCAGGCCCCCGTTCGAGCCGTTGGCAACATGCTCGCTGCTCTACCTTTCATGGAAGGTAGCGTTCCTGGTGGCGATCACATCGGCCAGGAGGGTGTCGGAGTTGCGAGCCGTGGTGGCAGAGTCCCCCATACGCTGTTCAAGGACAAGGTACAGTTGCGCCCTCACCCGTCCTTTAGGCCCAAGGTTGTCTCGCAATTCCATGTAAACCAGGACATTTACCTGCCGGTATTCCGCCCTAAGCCCCACGGGTCAGAGGAAGATAGGCGCCTCCACACCATGGACGTGCGCAGGGCGTTGGCCTTTTATATTGAAAGGACAAAACCTTTTCGTAAAATGCCTCAACTTTTCATGACGATCGCAAACAGGCAAAAAGGCCAGCCTATGTTTACGCAAAGGATTGCTGCTTGGATCTCAGCTTGCATCAAGGAATGTTACAAGCTGGAAGGTAGACACCTGCCGCAAGTGACCGCGCACTCGACAAGGGCCCAGGCGGCATCGGCAGCATTCCTGGCGGGAGTCCCAATCACAGATATATGCAAGGCGGCGACATGGTCCTCCCCACATACCTTCGTGCAACATTACGCCATCACCCAGCAAGCGCAACAGGATGCGGCAGTGGGAAGGGCGGTGCTGCAATCCGTATGTCTGTGATGTCTCCCACCTCCAAGGTAAGACTAGATACTCACCTACAAGGGAATGGACAGGAGCAGCACTCGAAGAAGAAGAAGAGGTTACTTACTGGTAACCGGTGTTCTTCGAGAGGTGTGCTCCTGGCCATTCCAATCCCTCCCACCTCCCCTCAGACAGTCTGGGTAGAAGGAACTGAGGAGGGAAGGGTCGGCTGGTGGCTATATAGGGAGTGGCAATGGTGCCACTCCAGGGGGCGCTACAGCCGGCCCTACGGGTACTCTAGGGGAAAAAGTTTCCAGCATGCCGTGCATGGGGTGTGCAGACACCTACAAGGGAATGGCCAGGAGTACACCTCTTGAAGAACACCGGTTACCAGTAAGTAACTTCTTCTTCCATGTGCTGGCAGCTGCAGCACCAGCCCAGGTCATCCTGCCAGTCCACAGAGGGGTTCTAAAGGTGGCTAAGGGCCTGTGGCAAACACCATCCTCCTTGCCATCAACTCCTAAAAGAGTGAAATATTAGGTTCCTGCAAAGGGGTTTAAATACTTGTTCACTCACCTTCCCCTTTGTTCCTTGGTGTGGAACAAAGGAACAGGACAGAAAGGGCAACCAGGGATGATTCCCAAAAACAAAGACAAAAACTCAGATTTGTTTGGGAGGAAAGCGTATTTAATGGTGAGCTTTCAGTTCCAAGTTGTTAACCAACAATCACTGTGAGGGATGTATAACTATAACCTCTGGGACTCTATTTAGCACTTTGGTGAGGCTCTGCCCCAGGAACAGGCTAGGGACTTTGCCATTATTTTGGAGGAAGGCAGGATGGTGGCCAGTGTTGCTTTACAGGTGGCCTCAGATGTGACTGATTCAGATGCGAGATCTATGACCTCTGTGGCTGCAATCATCTCGTCTGTTCCAGGAGGTGCAACAGTCTACCCAGGACCAGGGGTGTCGCTGCCCCGGGGAATGACCCAGAGCATGGGCCCAGGCACCACCCTCTGCCCGCAGGCCACGCCACTGGCCAGGGACAGGGTGGGGTGCAGCAGTCGCGGCTACAGGGTCACCTGGCTTTTGAAGGGCTGGAACCAGCTGCCACTGCTGCGGGTGGCTGGGCCCCGGATCCCTGGTCGGGGACAGGGCCAGGAGCGGCAGTCGCAGCTGGCGGCTGGGCCCTGGATCCCCAGCCTGATCCAGCCAGAGACCGGGAGAGGCGGGGCCCCACCAGGACCTGAGGCACTGGCGCTGGCATTCGGGGCACGGGCACCGTGTGCCAGGCTCCAGCGACGCCCCTGCCCAGGACCTCCTGTCTGATGGAAGCACTGCCAGATTTAGGCACAAGCCAAGTATGCCATGGTTTAGGGCCTCACATTAGAAGGGGCTGCTAAATATGTCAGATATACCTAAGAAGATTTAGCATAATGTGTTTGATAATGCAAATAAAGCTTTTTGTAAGATGTATGTTATATTTAGTTGGTTTTGTTGCATCTTTGCCTATGTATATATGCAGATATAAAGTTTTATCATTTATTTTTCATTACCCTTTTTGTTATAAAGTAATATACTTTATTCTCTTTAGTTTTTATGGCATGGGGCCTCTCAATCTTGCCATAGTTTAGGGCCTCAGTATGTCTTAATCCAGCCCTGGATAGAAGCACACTCTTCTCGAACCAGATTGACACCATGCCCTACAGTTGAAGAACTCAGGGGCCACTTTGCACTCGTTGGGTCTTTACATGCCCAGGCTTCAAGGAGGCAGTTCTTCTTTGAGCAGTGTCCCCGCTGCTCCACTGTAGGTGTATGGCTGCGCCTGCACCTAGCATCAGTAGATTTCTCAGCAGAACCTGAGGGGAGGGCATGCACACCCCACCAGCTCATGGCACTGCCAACAGCTGTGTGGAATGCTTGCATCCCCCCCCACCTGTCAGTTCCTTCTTAACTGCTTTTCACCTCAGCACGGTTTCCTGTAGCTCTTTACTTATCCTAGTAGTTTATTTCTTCTTGCTAGATTAGGTTTAGTTTAGTTCAGCTAGTTAGTGTTTTAGGTATACATTTAGTCTTTACTTCTTTAAAAAAGAAAAAAAAGAAGAGGCTGAAACGGAAGGTGCCAGCGACTGTCATGCCAGAAATGCCTCATGAGAAATGCCTTCGGTTTTAAGCGGTGCTCTGCTTGCAAAGAGTTGATTGCAGCTTCTGATGGACATAGTGAGTGTATTAAATGTCTGGGCAAGAGACATTTGTCCTACAACTGCCCCCACTGTGCCAATATGAATTAAGGACCAAGAAGGAGAGGAGTATGAAGATGAAACTCCTTTTAATGGAGGAAGCCGGCGTCGGATCCTGGCAGGTCCCCAGACAGAAATCGACAGGTGAAGAGAAGCTCCTCTGTTTCTTCCCACATGGCTGCTAAGAAAATTAAGAGCAGTCACAAAGAGTTGAGTGTCAGTGAGGCTATTGGTTCCTCTGCTACCCCAAAAGTGAAGAGGAGAGCATACCCTGGGAGTCTGGCACAGGAGCAAAGCTTAACTCGGGGAGTCACTGGACCTCCACTGCTGCCGACAGCTGCAGCCACAGCCGAAGCACAGCAAACAGTTGTAACGGCTGTGCGGACTATGCTGTCTTTGATGTCTCTGGCCCCACTCCTGGCTCCGAGTGCCACCGCTCTGGCACCTACTCCGTCAGCACCACAAGGGATGAGGGTGCCAGCTCTGCCTATTCCTTTCCCCAATGCCACATCGGCACTTACATCATCGCACCACTGCTCCCACTTTTAAGATTGACACTGCCGGCTTTGAACGTGGCTTTGCCAGCTTCTACACTGCTGACATTGGCACTCCTGGCACCAGTCATGCAATCACTGGCCCCCATGGGGTTTTCTGGGGGTATAGCTCAGTTCCCTCCGGCACCCCCTACAGTTATAGCACCACAGAATGAATCGTCAATGGCAGGGGGGGGTCTCAAAGCTCACAGCCTTTGCCTAAGAAGAGGAAGAGGAAGACTTGGCATTGTTGCAGGAAGGAAGCACCTGTAGTAACCCTTAGGGAGGAAGGGGTTAACACTGTGGTCAGTGAGTTCCAAGACAGCCAATAGGAACAAAGCACAGCTTTTTGAATTGGAACAGCAGCCTTGCCTGTTTTCTGTTTGGATGTAGCAGAGCTCCTGGAAGGATCAGGAGGAGGCCAGAGGGGCCTGAGGAAGAATCCACCAACATCCTTACCAAAGATAAGTTAAGTTTGTTACTGACCAGGCGTGGCTAGAACAGGGAATGTTTATTTAGATGCGGTCAGGGTATTTTCTTTGTTTTGGGTTTGTTTTTGGATTTCTCTGTGTTGAGCACATGTAACCCCTCCCCACTACCCTGTGACTACGTAAGTTAATTCCCAGAGAAGCAACTCTCTGTGTTTTTTATCTGTTCTTTTAGATTAAAGATTTTACCTTTTAAGTAAGTTCTGGTTCTGTGTCCTCGAAGGGCAAGAGGTTTGTGTGCACGTGCCTCAGGCTGCACAGGCAGCTACTAAAGGGGACTCTGTTCCAGTTCCAGCTCATATTGTAGCTGGATTTCAGTCACTTTCCTGAGGGAGGAATACAAGTGATTGAGGATACCTCACAGGAAGGAATTCCCAAGTGCGCCTTCCTGGGTTTCAAGAGGTTTTTTGCATTTGGGTGGTGGCAGCGATACCACTCCAAGGCCAGGAACTGGAGGCCTTGGAGAGTTTTAAGAGCAGGCTTTAAGGCCAATGGCTTTTCAGGCCTGTTGTGGGCCCCCACCTTCTGCACTCAGAGTGTCAGAGTGGGGAAACAGCCTTGACATGGTGGCATAGCAGTGTGGACTTTTTTGAACCAGAAGCACAAACCTCAGGATTTTTAAAAGGACACTTTGATTTTCCTGTTGGGTAGTAGACATTTTGGGAGAATTTTATTTTCTTCGCCTTCCTGTCTTGCTTTTTGTTTTTTATTTTTATTTTTTCTTTTGCTGCCTGGGGAAGAAGTCATGCAAGGGGTTTAACTGGCAAAGCCAGGGAGTCCAAAACAAGCAGTTTATTTTTTTTTCTAGCTTTCGTGGCAATGGGATAGCTAGGCCAGAGTAGGGCAGGAAAGCAGCCCAGTGAATGCAGTTGCGGTGGGGCAGAGGAGCTATGGAGACACCAGCCCCAGATCATCCCCTGAAGTCCAACTCCAAGGCAGACATGTGGAGTGGGGATGAGGAAGCAGGTAATAAGCCCTTGGAGGCAGGAGTGAATAGGAGCAGCCATGTACCTTCTGTACCATGAGGGCCAAGCTGGGAGGATGTCTTTAAGACAGGAAGATCTCTAACTAAGAGCGAGATGGAGTTCTTCCTAGAGATGAGGCACATAGAAGCAGAGGAGAAGGAAAAGCAGTGACGCTTTGAGCTGGAGAAAGCTGAGAAAGTGGGCACTGCAGCTACACTGGTGTCTTCTACTGCCATTCCTACCCCACCTTATGCTCTCCAACCCATGAAATACCCAGTCTACCAGGTAGGAGATGATGCAGAGGCCTTCCCAGAAAATTTTGAAAGGGCCTGCCTTGGGTACAGCATCTCCCCAGACCACTACATGGTGGAGTTGAGGCCACAGCTCAATGGACCCTTAGCAGAAGTGGCAGCTGAAATGCCTAGAGAAACCATGAACAATTATGAATTCTTTAAACAAAGGGCCAGAATGAGGATGGGGCTGACTCCTGAACATGCCCGTCACCGGTTCAGAGCCCTAAGGTGGAAGCCAGGCGTGGCATTCACCCAACATGCCTACCAAATTGATAAAAATTGGAATGCCTGGGTATCAGGGGCACAAGCTAAAACTGTGGAGGAGCTCTCTCTCCTAATAAGACTGGAACAGTTCCTAGAGGGTGTTCCTGAAGAAATACAAAGATACATCCTGGTTGGGAAGCCCAAATCTATATCAGAGACAGAGGAGATTGGAGCCAGATCGGTGGAAGTGACAGAGAGGACCCGAACTGGTAGCAGTTTGTGGGGTCCCAGGAGAGGTGTCCAGAGACAGCATATCAACACCAGGGACAACTCAAGGGCCTAGCTCACAGGGAGGAGCCCACTGTACTACAAGGGAAGCCTCAGGCACCTTCTCACCCCACAACCCCATTCTCCAGCAACAAACCTCGCCCCAGTGACCAGCCAGCTGGGCGGTGTTTTAAATATAATGAGCTGGGGCAGGTGAAGGCTAATTGCCCCACGAGTACAAACAGAGTGCAGTTCCTTGCTGTGGGTCAAACCATGTGCCTGCAGGCCCAGATGCCTCACAGATACCCCCAGAACAAAGAGAGATTGTGAGTGTGTGCGGGAAAGAAGTTGTCGCCTGGAGAGACACCGGAGCACAGGCGTCAGCTATCCACCAAACCTTAGTGGACCCCAAGCGCATCAATGTAAAAGCTCAAGTAACTGTTCAACCCTTCAAGGCAAACTGTTTTGACCTGCCTACTGCAGAGTTGTCCATGCAGTACAAAAGCTGGTCAGGGATCTGGACTTTTGTGGTCTATGATGATTATCCCATTCCCATGGTGGTGGGAGAGGACTTAGTGATCCACGTAAGGCTAGCCAAAAGGGTGGGCGCCATCACCCGCAGCCAGGCTAAGCAGGTCTCCCCATCTAATCCTGTTACTGAGCCTTCTACCAAGATCCAGTCTGTGTTCCCAGATGCTAGAGGATCAGAGACCCAAACAGAGGTGGCAGACCCAGAACCCAACGCAGCATCTACAACAGCAGCTGTAGAGGCAGTCCTCAATACCCAGCTGGAACGAGAACAAGACCCAGCACTTGCAGCATCCTCAAGGTCATGGAAGCCAGCATTGGAGGGTGCCACCAGACCTGTACTTGTAGTAGCAGCTGACCCTTCGCAAAAGGCTGTCCTGGAGTCTGAAACAAAACCCCATGCACCAGCAGAGAGTGTTTCACAACCAGGAGAGGCACCTGCATCATCTGCATCACTTCCAGAGGGACTGAGCCTGTGTCCACAACCCAGGGAGGAACTGAGGTCCCCAGCATCAAGGGAGCAGTTCCAAGCCAAGGAGGAGGCAAATGAGAGCCTCAAGGGAGCTTGGAGTTTGGCACGGAGTGGCCCATCACCTCTCAGCTCTTCAAATAAGTCCAGGCTTGGTATCAAAAGAGGATTTTTACAGAAAGAGACTCTCTTAGGTGGGCACAAGAACTGGCATCCTCAGAGACAGTTGGTAGTTCCAACTAAGTACAGGGGAAAGCTCTTGAGCTTAGCCCAGGACCATCCTAGTGGTCATGCTGGGGTGAACATGACCAGAGACTTGTGGGGAGGACCGCTGAAAACCACTCCTATGAAGGTAACGGGGTGGGGAGGGGCTTGCTGGACTTGTGGGGCCAGAGGGCACTTCAGGAGAGAGTGCCTGACCCAGAAAGACAGGGTGAGTCCCAGGGTAAGGACTGAGCCAGAGACACCTGTGGCCTGGCGGAAACAAAAGAGATGTTTCTGGTGCTGGGAGCAGGGCCATATAACGAGACATTGCCCCTTGAGGTTAAAGAGGGTGAAGGCAAGAAGGCCCAAGTCAGCCAGGTCTGTGATGGACAAGAAAAAAAAGTCTATACAGACAGCGGCCTGGGTGCACACCTCAACCAGGAAGAGGGA
Organism: Podocnemis expansa; assembly: GCA_007922195.1. NCBI lineage: Eukaryota > Metazoa > Chordata > Testudines > Podocnemididae > Podocnemis > Podocnemis expansa. Next base: position 23,695 of record VOCP01053900.1, read on the forward strand.
CACCACAGATAAAGCAGTTGGGATGGAGAGGGCCCAGACCGACAGTGGAGCCCAGTTGAGTTCATGTGACCTGTAATGAATTTTGTATGTGTACATCATACTGTATTAACCCTGTTCTTCCCTAGTCCCAGGAAGAAATCACAGCCAGTGTGGGTCCAACCTACACCAGGCTGCCCAGCACCGTCTGTGATTTGGGAGGCGTGTAGTAACCCTTGCGGAGGAAGGGGTTAACACTGTGGTCAGTGAGTTCCAAGACAGCCAATAGAAACAAAGCACAGCTTTTTGAATTGGAACAGCAGCCTTGCCTGTTTTCTGTTTGGATGTAGCAGAGCTCCTGGAAGGATCAGGAGGAGGCCAGAGGGGCCTGAGGAAGAATCCAGCAACATCCTTACCAAAGATAAGTTAAGTCTGTTACTGACCAGGTGTGGGTAGAACAGGGAATGTTTATTTAGACGCGGTCAGGGTATTTTCTTTGTTTTGGGTTTGTTTTTGGATTTCTCTGTGCTGAGCACATGTATCCCCTCCCCACTACCCTGTAACTACCTAATCCCCAGAGAAGCAACTCTCTGTGTTTTTTATCTGTTCTTTTAGATTAAAGATTTTACCTTTTAAGTAAGCTCTGGTTCTGTGTCCTGGAAGGAAAAGAAGTTTGTGTGCACGTGCCTCAGACTGCATAGGCAGCTACTAAAGGGGCCATCAGAGAACAAAGACATGGATGGTACGAGTTCAACATCAGACGATAGTAGACAGTTTCAAGAACTCTTTAAAAGAGTGGCTGGGGCTGTGGACTTACCAGCACGGAATGTTCCTACCTGCCAGCACAAATTATACAGAATCCTGCAGGCTACCACCAGCTCGAGGGTTTTGCTGCCTATGGATGAAGGTATTATGGAGCCGGCAAATAACATATGGCAGACCCCTAGCTTCAGCTGCTCCAACTAACAAGAAAACAGATAAGTATTTCATTGTCCCAAAGGACAATGAATTCATTTTTACTCATCCTCATGCAAACTCCTTGGTCATTGAAGCAGCCAACCAGTGGTCCAAACAGATGCATAACAGGTTGTCCCCAACTGACAAGAACAAAAGAATGGATCTCCTAGGTCGGAAGGTCTACATGTCTGCCACTTTACAGCTAAGAGTAGCCAACTACTCCGTGCTATTATCAAATTACGATCACGATAACTATACTAAGATAGCAAACTTTATTAATTATGTGCCAGATAACAAAAAAGAGCAGTTTAATTCACTCATTCTGAAAGGGCAGCTAGTATCCAGAACCGCTCAGCTGTTGCTGATACAGCAGCCCAAATTGTTGGGACAGTGGTGGTCATGTGCTGATCGTCATGGCTACACTCAGCAGTGTTGCCCAAGCAGCTGCAGGCATTAATTGAAGACCTGCATTTTGACAAGAATAAGCTATTTGGGGAGAAAATGAATGAATTAATGCATACTCTGAAAGATTCATGTGTGACTCATAGAATCATAGAATCATAGGGTTGGAAGGGACCCCACAAGG
>VOCP01053919.1:0-14857 GCA_007922195.1 Podocnemis expansa
GCACCCAGCACAGAGGTGGAGACCCCAGGAGGTAGAGGGACTGGCCACAAACTCTGCTGGTCAGTTTTTGGCATTACAACTGTCATGGTTTTGTCACGAGTCTTATGATATTTAGTTTTTCCTTAAAGCTCCAAGTACTAGAGTCAGGTAGATTTGTGATCATTTCAGCTTTCATTCTTAAAAGAAAAATAAATTTCAAGCCACAGTTTCATTTGTGGCTATGAAGAAAACATCAAAATATGACCTCAGTTCACCCTGAAGGCTCAAAGAGCAGAAGACAAATAAAAGGAAAACCAAATCTATTATTTTTATGTAATCTCATGATTTTTAAGACAATCTTGTGATTTTTGGTGAGCCTGACTCATGATGTTTGAACATTTGTGGCTGACAATTCTGTAAAAGTGAATTGAAAGTGTCAGTTTCACTTCTGTTTGAAGTCAGTTTCAAGTCTATTATTTGTAGTATGATAACACTTCTCTACTCTAGGCAGACACAGTATAAATTTACAGGGGCTTGCTAGTTGGATGTTTCCAAAAGTTAATGATCTATTAGATACAGTGTTCCTGTCAGCTAATTTCTCAGTTATTATCTGGAGGGGAAAAAAAGAGAAAAAAATCTAGAGTTTTCAGGTGCCTAAGAAGTCACTGGAATCATGGTTAAAATTTCTCTTGCTCCAAACCAAAATGTGAAATAGCACTCCTGGCTATAACACCCATATTTCTTTCTGCAGTACTCCTTCCTAGACAGTTGTTTTCCATTTTTTATGTTAGCAGCTGATTGTTCCTTCATAAGTGGAGTACTTTGCACTTGTCCTTATTGAATTTTATCCTAGTTACATCAAACAATTTCTTCAGTTTGTCCAGATCATTTTGAATTTTAAAACTAACCTCCTAAGCACATGCAACACCTCCCAGCTTGGTAGTATCTGCAAACATTGAAAGTGTACTATCTATGCCCGTGGTTTTCAAACTTTTTTCCTTGGGATGCAGTTTAAAAAAAAATCATTTATGCCCATGACACAACAATTACATCTTTAAGCAATGCTTTCCAGTCTTTTGGAGACAGCAGCAGGCAGTGCCGTGACCCAGTACCAGAGGGTCTGTGACCCCGTACTGGGTCTGGACCCTAAGTTTGAAAATCATTGCTATATCTAAATCACTGATAAAGATAATGAACAGAACCAATCCTACTTAATATGCCCTTCTAGCTTGACTGTGAACCACCGATAACTATTTTTTGGGAACAGTTTTCTGACCAGTTAGGCACCCAACCTTACAGGAGCTACATTTAGATTTTATTTCCCTAGTCTGTTTATGGGAAAGTCATGTGAGACAATAGTAAAAGTCCTACTGAAGTCAAGCTAGACCACATCTACAGACTGGTCTTCATTAGTTTTGTTGACAAAAGCAAGTAGCAATGTACAGACTAAAATACTCCTCCCACCGATGTAACTCCCCTGTTGTGCTAACATAATAAAACCACTCAACAAGAGGTACAAGGTAGAATAAAACCACTCACCAGGAGGTTATGTCAGCTTTGTTAGGATAATGCAATAGATCAGGCATGGCCAAACTGCGGCTTGCCAGCCGCATGCGGCTCTTGAAAGAAAAAATGAGGCTTGTGAAAGAGCACAGGAGGGAAGTGCAGCATGGTCAGAGATGGGGGGAGAAGAGCGGCATGGTCGGGGACAGCAGAGAAGCAGTGGTGTGGTTGGCACCAGCAGGGAAGCTCGGCATGGTTGGAGACAGGGGAGAAGGGCGGCATGGTCAGGGACAACAGAGAAGCAGCAGCATAGTCAGCGATGGCAGGAAAGTGTGGCATGGTCAGAGCCAGCAGGGAAGCGGCGGCATGGTCGGGGCTGGCGGGGGGAAGTGGTGGCATGGTTGGGGCTGGTGGGGAAGCTTGGCATGGTCAGAGACAGGGGAGAATCAGGGACAGCAGAGAAGTAGTGGCATGGTAAGAGACAGCAGAGAGGTGGCGGTGTGGTCAGATGGGGGCGGGGAGACGTGTGGCATGGTTGGGGAAGCTGTGGCATGTTTAGATTTTCTCATAGGCTGTAATGAAATTTACTCTTTGTTAAAATAAAATTGTGTTTCTCAAGTCCTAAACACGATGTGGAATACTAAGAAACAAAAATATGAAGGAGAAAAGTTTAAAACTGAATGTAGATTGCTTTCAAGTTTTGGCACAACTTACTGCTGTGAAGCATTGTATTCTGCAATGAAATCTGTTAAAACAAAACATTGTGCAATACCTAGAAATCAACACCTGAGAGAGCTTCTACATACTGCATTGACAAGTTACTGCCCAGATTTTCAAAAACTCACCACTAGCCTGGAGTTTTCTATATCCAGCGGCAGCTAAGATTTCACTGTATAGGTCTAGTTTTCATGGTAACCTTAATTAATTATTAGAAACTGAAATTAGTAGGATCAATATTTGTCCTGGTTTTACAATAATATTAAAGTGCACAATTAATTTTAAGTTTAGTAATTTTGGAGTAGATAAAAGTATATGGTTATATGCCTCAGTGTAGCTCTCGAAGGTTTAATAATTGACTTGTGCAGCTCTTGAGTTCCATAAGTTTGGCCACCCCTGCAATAGATGCTGTTTATGTCTCTTAGATACATCAGCTGTGGGCTGTCATTCTTGTCAATTTCACACACCCCTGTAAATTGAGCTGCTAGTTTCCCAGATGGGAGCAGAGAGAGACAGGGGAGGTCTCTCCCTGGGGTGGGGGAGGCAGGGAGCAGAGCAACTATCCTGAGCCCTGTGGTTCCGTGGGCCCTGTGCTGACCTGCTGCCAGCAGACCAGCATAGGGCTCACGCCGAGCCCAGCCTCTGGGCCAGTACACCCCATCCCCAGAGCAGAGAAGCCAGTCCCAGGAGTGTAGCAGGAGCATGGAGCCTGGCCTGTGGGCTGGTCTACCCCACTCCCACAGCGTAGAGGGTGGGGGCCTACACAGACTGATTCGTCCTGGGACCCATCCCTGCATCAGGACAGCCTTGGGGTGAGAAGCCTGCACATTTCTCCACTCATACTTACAAGCAGCCAAGCAGTCTTGTTAATTTAACAGCTGAATTGACAAAGACTGCCTAGCTCTGAGTCCCATATGGGAGTGGGTGGGGGATGAGGCAGAGGCGAGAAGCTTGGGTGGTTGGATTCCACTCCTCAGTGTCAAGAAACCCTGGCTAGACTCCCTGGCTCCTGGTAGGGAACAGGCAGGGTAGAAGGCTGTGACTATGTCCCAGAAGGGAATGAGGAAGTGGTGAGGGAGTTGGTGGACAGCTCACTGCGAACTAGGGAGACTGTGAGGCTCCAAGCAGGGAGCAGAGGGGTCAAGCTTTGCCCCTCATAGGTCAATGGAAGTGCTCCTGGTGAGGACACACTCCACTAACCCAAGGAGAGTAGTCTGGCCATCAGTGACCAAATTACTGCTCTTTCCATCTTTCATGTTGAAGAAAGCTCTTGGGTTAGTTTGACAGGATATGTTCTTGACAGCATATTTGGGAAGACCATATTTGGATGTAAAATAGCTAACTCAGTGAGGAAGGCTTTAAACTAGGTTTGAAGGGGGAAGGTGACCAAAGCCCACAGGTAAGTCTCAATGCGGGAGACCTGGGGGAAGGCATGGACCCTGGTCGGAGCTGGCTGTAAGAGGGATAAAAAAGAGTCTAGTCAGGACTGGGGTAGGTGGGTGGGAAAACAAATCAGTGTCCTGGGTGTCCTAATGAAGCCCTAATACCTGAGGTGAGTAGGAAAGAAGGACACTGAGAGAAAATCCAAGGAGGAAGATGCAATAGGAGAGGCAATCGGCAGGGGAATGTAGAGCAATTGACCTGGTATCTTAGGTGCCTGTACACGAATGCAAGGAGCCTGGAAAACAAGCAGGAAGAATAGGTAGTACTAGCACAGACAAGGAACTATGATGTAATTAGAATAACAGAGACATGGTGGAATAGCTTGCATGATTGGAGCATTGCCATGGTTGAGTATAAATTGTTCAGGAACAACAGGCAGGGAAGAAGAGGTGGAAGAGTAGCATTAAATGTAAAAGAGCTATATGACTGCTCTGAGCTCCACTATGAAAGTTGAGACAAATCTGTTGAAAGTCTCTGGGTTAAGTTTAGAAGAGAGTGCATCAAGGGTGATGTCGTGGTGGGGGTCTGCTATAGACCACCAGAATATAAGGAGGAAGTGGATAAGGCTTGCTATGGTCAACTAGCAGAAGTTTCCAGATCATGGGCTCTGGTTTTCATGGGGGACTTCAGTTACCTCGACATTTGCCAGGAGGGCAATACAGCAGTGCACACACAATCCAGGAAGTTTTTGGAGAATGTTGTGGACAACTTCCTGGTACAAATGCTGGAGGAACCAAGTAGGGGCCTTGCACCTCTTGATCTGCTTCTCACAAACAGAGAAGAATTGATCAGGAAGGTAGAAGAAAATAGCAATCTGGGTAGCAGTGACCGTGAGGTGGTAGAGATCAGGATCCTGATCAAAGGAAGAAAGGAAAGAAGCCGAACACAGACCCTGGACTTCAAAAAAGCAGATTTTGGCTCCCTCAGGGAATTGATGAGCAGGATTGCTTGGGAGGTTAATCTGAAGGGGAAAGGTGTCCAAGAGAGCTGGCTGTATTTTAAAGAAACCCTGTTAAGGGCACAGGAAGATACCTTTCTGATGTGTAGAAAGAACAAACAAATATGGAGAGTGCCCAGCTTGGCTTAGCAGAGAACTCTACAGTGAGCTGAAGCACAAAAGGGAAACTTACAAGAATTGGAAGCTGGGACAGATAACTAGGGAGGTGTATAAAGATATTGCTTGGGCCTGCAGGGATAAAATCAGAAAGACCAAAGGGCAACTGGAATTGCAGCTAGCAAGTAATGTGAAGGATAACAGGAAGGCATTCTTCAAATATATCAGTAACAGGAAGAGGATCAGGGATGGTGTAGGTCTCTTACAGAATGGGGCAGGTATCTTTGTGATGGACGATTTGGAAAAGGCTGAAGTACTCACTGCCCTCGATGATGGAAGGTCAGGTTAGGGACTGCTTAGAGAAGTTGGTTCTGCACAAGTCTATGGGGCAGTGGTGTCGCTGGTGTTGGGCATGGGGGGGCACGTGCCCTGAGTCCCAGAGCCAGTGCCGTATGTGCCCTGCAGCAGCGGTAGCCCGATCTGGCCCATCTCAAAACAGGGATCTAGGGCCAAGCCGCCTGTGGCGGCGGCTGCCTTACCCGGTGCCATCCCTAGCCAGGGTTGGGGGGGCTGGGCCACCTGTGGTGGTGATTGCCTTACCTGGCCTCATCCCTGACAAGGGATCCAGGGCTGGGCTGCCAGCTCATGGTGACAGGAGCCTGATCTGGTCCCTGCCCAGGGCCCTGGGACCAGATTGGGCCTGGGTGCAGAATTGGGCCTGGGGACAGAGGCAGCATCACTCCTGCTATGGGGCCGAGTGAACTGCATCCGAAGGTGCTAAGGGAGTTGGCCAATGTGATTGCAGAATGGCTAGCTATTACCTTTGAAAACTTGTGGCAAATGAGGGAGGTTCCAGATGATTGGGAAAAGTAAAATACAGTGCCTATCTTCAAGAAGGGGAAAAAGAAGGACCAGGGGAACTATAGACCAATTAACCTCACCTCAGTCCCTGGAAAAATCATATATCAAGTCCTCAAAGAATCCATTCTGAGACACTTGGAGGAAAAGAGTGATCAGGAACAGTCAATATGGATTCACCAAGGGCAAATTGTGCCTGACCAACTTGATTGCCTTCTATGATGAGATGACTGGATAGGTGGATGTGGGTATAGCCATTGATGTGATACCCCTTGACTTTAGCAAAGCTTTTGATACAGTTTCACACAGCATTCTTGTCAACAAGTTAAGGAAGTATGGTTTGGATGAATGGACCATAAGGTGGATAGAAAGCTGGCTAGATCATTGGGCTCAGCAGGTAGCAATCAATGGCTCAATGTCTAGTTGGCAACCAGTAATTAGTGGAGTGCCCCACAGGTCAGTCCTGGGGCCACTTCTGTTCAACATCTTCATTAAAGATCTGGATGATGGAACAGATTCCATGCTCAGTAAATTTGCAGATGACACCAAGCTGGGGGGAATGGTAAACATGCTGGAGGGGAGGGATAGGATTCAGGGAGACCTAGGCAAACTGGAGCTTTGGGCCAAATGAAATCTCATGAGGTTCAACAAGGACAAGTGCAAAGTCCTGCAGTTAGGATGGAAAAATCTCATGTACTGCTACAGGCTGCAGACCGATTGGCTAAGCAGAAGCACTGTAGAAAAGGACCTGGGGGTTATGGTGGGTGGGAAGCTGGATCTGAGTCAACAGTATGCTCTTGTTGCCAAAAAGGCCAATGGCATATTGGGCTGCATCAGCAGGAGTGTTGCCAGCAGATTGAGATATGTGATTATTCCCCTCTATTTGGTGCTGGTGAGGTCACATCTGGAGTACAGTGTCCCGTTTTGGGCTCTACACTACAGAAAGGATGTGGACAAATTTGAAAGAGTCTAGCAGAGAGCAACAAAATGATTAGAGGGCTGGAGCACATGACTTATGAGGAGAGACTGAAGGAACTAGACTTATTTAGTCTGCAGAAGAGAAGACTGAGAGGGGATTTGATAATAACTTTCAACTACTTGAAGGGGTGCTCCAAAGAGGAGGGAGCTAGGCTGTACTCAGCAGTAACAGAGCACAGAACACAGAGCAATGGTTTCAAGCTACAGCTGGGGCAGTATGGGTTGGATATTAGGAGGGTGGTGAAGCATTGGAATGGGTTACCTAGGGAGGTGGTGGAATCTCCATCTTTGGAAAGATTACTGCCTAGTTAGACAGAACCCTGGCTGGGATGATTTAGTGGGAGTGGTCCAGGTTTTAGCAGGGGATTAGACTAGATGACCTCATCAGGTCCCTTCCAGCCCTGTGATTCTATGGTTCTGTGACAAATACATGCTGTTACTTATCGCCTTCTTATCTTCTAGATGAGTAGTTCCCAACACCTGGTCCACAGACCCCTGGGGGTGGGACGCAGAGGCAATGGGGGTCCACGAACACGTCTGAGAGCTGGGCTCATTCTTAAATCTTCTGCTCTATGCAGCCCAACCATGTGGGCTGCCTAGGGTAAGAGAAACCTGCAGAGTCTAGGCAGACCACTCCTAAAGTTGCTTCAGGTAAGTGTGGGGGTGAGAGTTGTGGGGCTGGTGGAGGCCGAAGGGGGGGGCATGAAGAGAGATACTTGGGGGCCATATGCGACCCACTCACCTGAAGGGGGCAAGGGCCATGGCAGCTCTCGCCAGCTGGGCTGCCTGCCCCTGCTTACATGCAGGGGCTGGCTAGGTGCCATGCCAGCAGTGTAGCTACTTGCTGGCCAGCTGCAGCATGGCTCCCCCCGAGTGGTGGGAGCCACATCCTGTCAGCAGAGGCTGGATTATCACCGCTGTGGGGCAGCACCACTACAAAAAAACCCCAGGAGGTGGGCCGCAAACTTTTTTCAATTTAAAAAGTGGTCCCCAGCCTGGAAAAGGTTGGGAACTCCTGCTGATTGCATAATTATTTGCTCCATTATCTAGCTATTGAAGATAAGCTGACTGTACTGTACTTCCCCACTTTGTTTGTATTCCTCTTTAAATAGAATGGCATTATATTGGCTTTTCTAGTCCTCTGACATCTCTTCTGTCTTCCATGACTTTTCAAAGATAATAATCATGAATGCTTTGGATACCTTCTCCATCAGCTCCTTGGCTATGTCTCTACTAGGGGGCTATTTTAAGTCGACTTCACAAGATTGCCTTTAAGTTGAGTTAAAGCCAACCTTGTGAAGTCAGCTTAGGGCTACATCTACACTAGTAGACATGCCCTGGGCCTGGGCTCGGGGCCCACCCTCTGCCCTGCCCTGAGGTGTGATCTGGCTCCAGGGCCCTGATCCAGTGCTGAGGGCCTGATCTGGCTCCTGCCACCTCTGGTAAGGGGCTGGGAGCCTCATCTGGCTCCCATCCCCAGCTAGGAACTGGCTTCTGCCACCTGCAGCAAGGGGCTGGGAGCCAGACAGCGCTCCCAGATACTTGCTGCGGGAAGCAGGAACTGGATCCAGCCCCAAGCCCCTTGCAGCAAGGGGCTTGGGGCTGGATCCGGCTCTCAGTCACCTGCCAGTGGCAGCTGTGGCCAGATAGAGGCCCAGAGGCAGGATGGGGACTTGGGGCAGGCAGGGGGACCTTAGGAGGAGGTGTTATTAAGTCAACTTAAGCAAGAGCTTAAGTCGACTTAATAAAAGCCCAGTTTGGCAATGGAGATCCTTAGGTTGACTTAAGGGAAGTTAAGTCGACCTAAGGCTCCAGTGTAGACATACCCCTTGAGTAGTCTGGGATGTATTTTATCAGGACCTGGTGACTTCAACTTTTTCAATAATATTTAACTTGTTCTCTCCCTACTTAGCCTCTGAGCCTACCTTATTTCACTGGCATTCATTAAGTTAGATGTTCAATTGCTAGTAAACTTTTTGGTGGAAACAAACAAAACTGTCATTTAATATATCTGGCGTTTCCACATTTTTTGTTATCGCTTTTCCCCCCTCACTGAGCGATGGGGCTACCTGGCCTTAGCCTTCCATTTGCTTCTAATGTATTTGTAGCAGGAGCGCCCCTGGTCCGGGAAAAGACCCTGGGCTCAGGTGCCGGGGACTCGGGGCTTGAGTGCCATAAGCACACTGCCACCGCAGCCTCCACCACTTGGGGCTTAAGCCCCATAAGCCCAGTGCCAGCGACACCCCTGATTTGTAGAATGTTGGCTTGTTACCCTTTTTGCCTCTAGTAGTTTAATCTTACTTTGTGTCTTGGCCTTTCTAATTTTGTCCCTAAATAGTTCTGTTTTATGTTTATATTCATCTTTTGTAATATGCATCCAAATCACTGACTGATGCAGAAACTAGATATGACCAGATTGAGAAGGAGCTTTTAGAAATATTTTTTGCCTATGAGAGATTCAATCAATATATTTATGTCCAGACATCAGATATTGAAATGGATCACAAGCTTCTGATAACATTATCTAGCAAACTTCTCAATGTTCTTTAAGGATTCCAAGAATGATAAGAAAACTGAAAAAGTCTGATCTGGTCATGAGGATGACCTTTTCAGAGTGATGACACCCACTAATAAACCAGGGAAGATCTGATGGAAACCTGTATAGTGTGATTGTATAATCAATTCCCATAGCTAACAAAAATATGAAATAAATAAGAGAGGAAATGGAGAAAGACAAATCATTGGGGCTCCTTTAAAAAGTGACAATTAGAGAGTGTCCTGAAGAAACAGGCAGTTACTGTCTGAGTATAAGAGACTATTGGAACTGCAGACCTGAATTTACTAGACCATAAAGGCTCTTTACAAATTATTAAGAACACAGTTTTGGTAAACTGATATTTTGTTCACGCGTACGCGTGCGCGTGCATGCGTGTGTGTGTGTGTACATAGAGGTGACTGGATAGCAGAGTAGTTAAGAGTGCTGTAGTGGTTAAGAATGATGCCCTTTGACACGGGAGACCGGGGTTCAAATCCCAGTGAGTACCTGTCTACCTTCCCAGTAGGGATCCTTGGGCAAAAGACTACCTAACGCCTCACTTGCTTACCTCGAATATAAGAGTGACACGAACTTGGAGAGTCATGCTGGCTCAGACGTTGCCTGGATTAACAAGGTCTGCGCCAGATGTTGGGGAACCAAGACAATCTGATAATAAGTGGGCTATTGGAACAAACCATGCATGGATGAGACAAGAGAACCTGGAATTGATGGAATGCTACTACAACAGTAGACCTAATGAGAGGGGATATGTGAAAGGTATGAGGGAACTATGGATGGACAAAAAGACCTACATCCACCCTAACTGAAAAACAGCTAGTTACCCAACGCTTCAACAGAGTAAAGAGGCAGCTGCTCTCACAACTTGAGATAGACCAACTCCACCTTACATCCCAGACTCAAGAAGAAGACCCAGAAGAACAACTGGATGTGCAGCCAACACCTGATGCTGGAACTTCACTGCCACCCCCTCCATTACAGAGCCCAGCAGCTGATATGAGGCATAAGATCATGGATAAACTAGCTACAGTCAACCCTCGAGACTGATTACCAAGGCTCGTTGGAGAAGTACCATCAGCTAGTATGCTAGAAGATGCCAATAGAGCCCTAATGACAATTCCTATTACCACCATAACTCAAACCAATGAACTGGTATACGCTACAGCCTCTGTAATCCTGGAGATGCTTGGCTACACAATCAAGAAGAACAGCAGTACATGCCCCCCCTGGAAAATGAGGTTGGAGGATAAGATCAAGGCAACCCGGAGAGAAGTCAGCCGGCTGGTGGAACTACAGAAGGGTGTAGAGATTAAGGATAAGACTCGGCTACTGAAAAAATACAAGAGCCTGACTCCATCTGAAGCCCTAGAGACTGCTAAACAAAGGCTCACAGCACTGGCTACCAGGCTAAGGAGATATACTAGAGAAGCAGAGGCCAAAAAGATAAATGCCCTGTTCTCCAAAGAACCATCCAAGGTGTACTCCCAACTGCAGTGCAACAACACAATAACAGCAGAGCCAGCAACAGCAGAAACTGAACAGTACTGGAAGAACATATGGGAGAAAGAGAAGACTCATAACACCAGTGCAAAGTGGCTCTAGGACCTGAGAACAGACCACAGCAATCGCCCAGAACAGGAACCAGTCACCATCACAGTAGCAGACATCCAACAGCGGGTCAAGAACATGAAGAGTTGGACAGCACCTGGCCCGGACATGATCCACACCTACTGGCTAAAGAAACTAACAGCAGTGCATGAACGCCTAGCAGCACAGATGAACCAGCTGCTAGCAGCAGGCTCCCACCCAGACTGGCTAACACAAGGAAGGACAGTGCTGATCATGAAAGACCCCCACAAGGGAACAGCACCATCCAACTACCGGCCAATAACCTGCCTCCCCACAACATGGAAAGTCCTATCAGGCATCATAGCCGCCAAGCTACAGGACCACATGGGCCAGTACATGAGCACAGCTCAGAAGGGCATTGGGAACAACACCAGAGGCTCAAAACACCAGCTGCTCATAGATAAAGCAGTCGCCCAAGACTCAAGGTCTAGGCAGACCAATCTGAGCACAGCCTGGATTGACTACAGGAAAGCCTACAACTCAATTCCTCACACATGGATCTGTGAATGTCTGGTGCTATACAAAGTCAACAGGACACTAAGGACCTTCCTCAAGAACTCAATGGGACTGTGGAAGACAACACTGGAAGTAAACTCAAGACAGCTTACACAAGTGGCCATCAAGTGCGGCATATACCAAGGTGATGCGCTGTCCCCGCTGCTGTTCTGCATTGGCTTGAACCCCCTCAGCCAGATAATCACAAGGACTGGATATGGATACAAGTTCAAGAGTGGAACTACCACTAGCCACCTCCTCTACATGGATGACATCAAGCTGTATGCTAAGAATGAACGAGACATCGACTTGCTAATCCACCTGACACGGGTCTACAGTGAGGATATTGGGATGTCATTCGGACTGGAGAAGTGTGGCCGGATGGTAGTAAAGAGAGGAAAGGTAGTCAAGACTGATGGGGTGGAACTACCAGCAGGCCACATAGCAGACATACAGACCAGCTACAAGTACCTTGGCATCCCACAGTCACATGGGAACCACGATGAGGAGGCAAGGAAGACAGCAACATCCAAGTATCACCAAAGGATAAGACAGGTTCTGAAGAGCCAGCTCAATGGGAAGAAAAAGATCCATGCCATCAACAGGTACGCCCTGCCAGTCATCAGATACCCTGCCAGTATAGTGAGCTGGCCAAAGGAGGACATGGAGGCTGCCGATGTGAAGACCCGGAAGCTCCTTACAATGTATGGAGGTTTCCACCCCAAGTCCAACACCCAGAGACTGTACGCCAGCCAGAAAGAAGGCGGGCGGGGTTTGGTGAGTGTCAAAGCCACTGTCCTGGATGAAACCCAGAGCATCCAGGAGTACATCAGTAAGATGGCACCAATAGATGAGCTGCTGAGAGAATGCCTGAGGCAGCAGCAGACATGGGAGGAAGTTCAAGCAGAAGATGTGCCATGGCAAGACAAGACCCTGCATGGGATGTACCATTGACAGATAGCTGAGGTGGCTGACATTGGGAAATCCTACCAGTGGCTGGAAAAGGCTGGACTAAAAGACAGCACTGAGGCACTGATCATAGCAGCACAAGAACAGGCACTGAGCACCAGATCCATTGAAGCAGGGGTCTACCACAGTAGACAGGCCCCAAGGTGCAGACTGTGCAGAGAGGCCTCAGAGACAATCCAACACATAGTGGCAGGATGTAAGATGCAGGCAGGAACAGCATACACTGAACGGCACAACCAAGTAGCTGGCATTGTGTACAGGAACATCTGCACAGTGTATGGGCTAGACCCTCCCAAGACCAGATGGGAGATCCCACAGAAGGTCGTGGAGAATAACAGGGCTAAGATTCTGTGGGACTTCCAGATCCAGACGGACAGGCAGGTACTGGCCAATCAACCAGACATCGTGGTAATAGACAAGGACCAGAAGACAGCGGTGGTGATAGATGTAGCAGTGCCAAGTGACAGCAACATCAGGAAGAAGGAATATGAGAAGCTGGAGAAGTACCAGGGCCTGAAAGAGGAACTAGAACGAATGGGGAAACTAAAGGCCAAAGTGGTCCCAGTGGTGGTAGGAGCACTTGGGGCTGTGACTCCTAAGCTGGGAGAGCGGCTCTAACAGATCCCAGGAACAACATCAGAGCTCTCTGTCCAGAAGAGTGCAGTGCTAGGAACAGCTAAGATACTGCGCAGAAGCCTCAAACTCCCAGGTCTCTGGTAGAGGACCTGAGTTTGAGGATGACACATACCACCCATAGGGGTGAGAGGGGAATTTTTTTTTTTTTAATTTCTGCCAAGGCAGGCTGGCAGAAAAAAGGTAGGGTTCTATATCTAGGGCTTTCCAAATAATGTAACACCACCAACCAGTTCGAACCCCCACCCAGATTTCTGGAAAATCCTGCACTGTTCCCTGGGCACCCCAAAAGGGGTAAGGCTTCACCACTCGCAAGCACAAGTCTAAGTGTAGTAAACAGAACTTTAGATAATAGTAAAACAGAGTGTAAAAGGCAGAAATCAGTTCTGATCCAGCAAATCAGTACAGAGGAAAGTTCCCAACAACCCACACTGCATAACAGAACATGCAAGACTTAATGGCAAAACTAGCACTGATCTGGTGAATCAGTGCTAATTAGGCCTCCAACATGAACTCACATATCATAACAGCAAAGGTAAACTCATTAGCAAAATTGGCACTGATCTAGAGAATCAGTGCTAACTAGGCTCCCAACCAACCCTAGGGTATGTAGGGAAGTGTCTTTCACACTCGCTGTCTGCCAGCTCCACCCACCGGTCACTCACACCACCCAGCTTGCCACTGGCCACTCTCACTGTCTGCTGACTCCACCCACTGTCCACTGGCTCCAACCACCAGTCATTTACACCACCCAGCTCACTGCTGGCTGCTCTCACCATCCACTGGCTCTGCCCACCAGTCACTCACACCACCCAGCTTGCTATTAGTTGCTCTCACTACCCACAGGCTCCTTCATCTGCTGCTTCTCTTCAGTGATTTCAGCTGAGAGAGAGTTTGCTTCTTTCTATAGTGGTTCTACCTTTTAACTTCTAGTAGTTGCAAACAGCTATCTCTATTTAAATGACAAAGGTCTCAGAAGAAGCCTAGCTAGATCTATCATTAAACAAGAAAGGCAATAGGCAGAGATAGTCTCAAACCCCCACCTATCTTCAACTTCTTTCAGGCTGAAACATGTGGTCGCCTCTCCTACAAATCTCTTTTTAACTAAGGGTAACGTTTACCCTTTAACTAACTCAGAATGATTTGAAACAAACAGAGAGTAGCAATTCACAAAATACAGTATTTTATATTTTCCTTCAGTAGAATTACAGATATTGACAGATTTGTGATTAGATTAACCCCAAATACCATTACCCACTATGTCCTGCACCCAGTATGCTAATACCTAATTGTGCTCTTTGTGTTCATGCTAATACAGGACCCTTGCAGATTAGATGCCTCCCTCAGAAGCTGTTAGGCATAGCTTCTAAGCCTACCTTACATATGTATATGTATATGTAATATATTTTCTCACCATAGTGGTATTTAATAATGTTTTCCCTCATGTTAATAATATTGATTTGTCCATTTATCCAACATTCAGCTTTGGCTGTTAAAGTGATAATTTGATGAAGACTTGCCATTGTTTCTATTAGATGACTTTCCACATTATAGTCAACTGAATAATTAGGCTGTGTTCACACAGACATGGTTATTTCAAAACAAGTTGTTTCGAAACAACTTGTTTCGAAATAACACCTTATTTCGAAATGACTTACTTTGAATTAGCAAAAAAGTCATTTCAAAATAAGAAAAAAAACGGGAAACAAAATAGCAGGTTCACACTGTTTCGCTTCCTCCAGGGCTGCAGGCAAGGGTGGGCTGCAGCGGTGCCCAGCGCTGCTCCCCTCCCGTGACTGCAGAGCCAGGCTGCAGGCACCAGGGGGGTTCAGCGCTGCCCGGCGCTGCTCCCTGCCCGTGCCTGCAAAGGGGGACTGCAGGCACTGGCGGGGTTCAGCGCTGCACAGCGCTGAACCCCGTTGGTGCTGCAGAGCCGGGCTGTGGGCACCGGCGGGCTTCAGGGCTGCTCCCCGCTGGCTTTTTAAGCTGTGCAGCGCTGAGCCCCGCTGGTGCCTGTAGCCCCACTTTGCAGGCACTGGCGGGAT
>VOCP01053922.1:0-20881 GCA_007922195.1 Podocnemis expansa
CCTACTTAGAATTTCCTGTTAAAGCTGCTGATGGAGATATGTAACTTCCCTTTATGATCTCTCCATTTTGTTTCTTGCTGAATGCTCTTTTATTTATTTATCCATTTATTTATTTAATTTTAAAACACTGTTAAATGATTGATTTATGAGTTCTTTACCCTTAATTACTGCATATTATGCCATTTTCTAGCTTTGCCATAAAACCTCTGCCAAATTGCCTTACCATTTCTTACTCATATGGGTTTTTATATTTTCTTAGTATTTTAATTTATTTATTTAGTTTCTCTGTGATACTAAGGAGATGGCAAAAATCTCAGGCTACAATTCCCCTCCTTGCTGGGTTTGAAAACCTGTTTTCAAGTCCAGCACCCTTAAAGATTTTTGTCCCATTTAATCCTCTGGAAGATGCTCATTTGATCTTGGCTTAAAAGTTTCCATTAAGGGGGATTGAATCATCATGTTTTCATAATGACTCAATTCCTCCATTGGGATCCATTCATAGAGTTTCTTGTCCAGTTTGCGCTCAAGGCTCTCCATGCTAGGAGACCGAGCCCTCATGTCTTCATACTGGCACAAGTCTCTTCCATCCGGATCCATATGTGAGGATTTGCTCAATGAATTTGTTGGGGAATGACTATATTTTTTGCCATTCGATAGCCACAACAGCAACTTCAATTTCTTGATTTTTCCTCTTACCCAAAATACTAATATCAGGAGCGAAATAGCTAAGTCAATTTGCATCATCAATAACATTACCACTGGGTGCAATAAAACATTCAAGTATTTGGTGGCTGTGGGGGACAATCCCATAAATACTCTCCACCAATTGTGTTGCGAGATTCCCTTTACTCGTTCCATCACTTGTTCAATCTGCTTAGCTGAGTGTCGCACGGTGAGTAGGACACTTTGAGCAGTTTCTTTCACCTTTTCCACTTCTTTCTTCAAATCGGGGTGTTCTAGCAATTCTTGGACAATCGTGATATTTGGTCCCAATGGAACTGGATCAATTTGTTCATACAGTCGGTATTCTTCTTTAATTTCTTCCTCAATCATTAGAGGTAAGTTGTATTTAACATCACATCCTACTAAAGATGTAATATTACATATACATTGATTTTCATATGGATCATGTGCGATATCATAAACATAATTCACTTTAAACAATGTACACCAATTTCTTATACAAGTTTTCCCAACATACACAATCATTGATTCATTAGAAGATTTTTGGATTTAATTGATAGTAACATTCTCCTTGTTCCCCATTCAAACAAACATCGCAGGATTGAATAGCATTTTGATTACAAACATATCCAACACCGTCTGGTTCTTCCACACAAGCCTCAAGTTCTACGGTTTTCCAGGTACTTTCCTGTTTTAATGACCACAATTTATATCCCATTGGCTGCATTACAGTTGAGTTTAAATTTATCCCTAAGCCAATTACTGGAAATATCCATTTAACTTGAGCCTTGGTGATCATTAATATGTATGTAGTAATTTGATTTTTGGATGGATTATAGGTGAAATTGATCATTTTCCACCATTCATGTAATTCAGTTTCAAATTTTGAAACATGCTTCCAAATTGCACTTTTTATTTCTAGTGGCAATTGTCCACTCATCCCATCCCTGATGATATCTTTCATTACATCATGCATCCAGGCCTGAGCTTGGATACATGCTAATGCAAGAGATACATTATTTTGTAAAGTTTCAATTGTATCCAGAATTGTTAAATGATCTGCTTTGTGGGATTTTTCCCATTCTGGAAGCAATTTGGCAGCTATGTATTGACTTGAGCTCATTTTTGTCAAAGAGGTTTGTGATGGCTTTGCCAATTTTTTTTTAATTGTTGTCCTAACCTACTTAATTTGTTTGCTGATATTTTTACGTCTCTGCTATTCAAAAAAAATTTTTGGAACAGGATTGGGAAGTGGGTGTATATTCATATTTTCCATTCTTCTTCTAAAGGTTTGGTATAATTTTGACATTGACGTTTTAAAGAAAATACTTGTGTAAGATCTAACACTACTTTCTTAAGTGAATAAGATGGATCTATTATCAAATTTTTTTTTTTTTTTTACCACATAAGGACCAGTATTTGTGATTGTTGGTTTGAGTACCCATGTAAATGGAAACGTATAGCTGAAATCTTTACCTATAATTTTCCATGTTCCACTACCCCTTTGTCTTATTATGTTGACATTTCCTTCACAATAATGATAAAATAATATTTGCTGGTATTACCCCGTTTGACATTCTTTTTCATGAACAAGATGTTTATACATTGCTGGAGATGCCTGTGCTACATTTTCTTTGGTAAAAATACTTATATTCATTTGACATTCAAAAGGATGGGTGATAATATTTTCTTTAGGATCTTTTAATTGGAATGTGTGTACAGTGTCGTTGTGCCTATTATGATACCACTGAACATGCATGTGTTGTATATTCCCTTTATTTCACAATGGAATGTACCATACAATGATCCCACATTCTTTCTTTTTCATCGTAATTTTTTTGTTTGTTTGTTTGTTTTGACCTTGACACCACATTTGGTCCCTTTATAATAGCACATTGCCAGTGTTCTGGTATAATTGTTGTTCCCAATATTTTTTTTATTTGAATCATTATCCCATTTACAAGTAGATGGTTTGAGGCAGAGTAATATTGGGGGTGTGTTAGAATTTTTCCGTTCAATGGTCTTAAATTCAAGAGAACACTCATGTGATAATTGTGTTGCAACATTTCGTATGTTGTTCCTTTGTATGATTTTTACTAACTTCTTTTTCAACCCTTTTTGAATTGTGAATTTACACCCTTGAACCTGATTTACTATTCCTACTGTGGGAGAATCAACCCATTGAATGCTCGTGGCCATTTCTTGCCTGTTTACTAATTGTGCTCTTTCTTTTATAACTTTTTTTTTTTTAGTGGATGTACTAGCAATAATACTAGCATTCTGACTGATAACCCACTGCCCTGAACCCATTCTAGTTATTTTACAAATTAATTTCCCTTGGTTTTTTTAGTGTCATTCCATGTACAACTGAAGGGTTGTGTCAGTGCCTTACTAGATCCTATAGTTATAATTATCCAACCTTCCTTTTCATTATCAAATTTAAGAGGACATTTTATGGGCACCATTTATGGCAAAACTCTTATTTTGAGCTAAAAGTGTTATAATTTCTGTCGGTCCAATGAAAGCTATGAGTTTCGTGTTATTAAGGCGTGGAAATGTGAGGATACATTCTTCCATATTTTCGAATGTAACACTGGAATCTTCAGCTGGTTTACTCCATTCAATGGTTGCAGTCAGGGCTGTCTCATTCACAGTACCACAGAAGCAGCACAAGTAAGCAAAGACCCAAAAAGCTCAATGCAAAGTTGACTTCATCTTCCATCCGTTGTATTCTGGAACAAAAGAAACACAAAGACCCCTCCTTCCTTCATTAAATACCTAGTTTCCTTTTATTTTCTAGCAATTCGATCTGAGTTTTAATTCCAACAGAGGATTAATAAACACTTGTCCTTGTGCTTCTTAGGGTGGTACTGCTGCTTCATCTTCTGACACTTCTGCTTTAACTGCAACCGTCTGGATTTCTTTTTCCTTAATTATTAGTCTTTTTATTTTATTTTTTTTGGTTACTCGGCTAAAATTGGAATTAAAGGTTTTTATTTCTTATTTTACCTTGTATTGATAAAAAACTGACTACACACTTTTTCTTTTTATAAACAAAAAAAAATTATTAACAATAACATTTTTTCTTAATAACAATTTTTTTTAATAAAACCTATTTCCTATTCTATTTCTTACCTACCTATTTCTTATCTAAGCTAACTAGATTCTATTACAATCAAATTTTACCTAAATTCCCTATCTTAATCTGTCTACTCTTATCCTATTTCTTAACTATATTCTATCACCTAACTAAACTTATTCTAACTTATCTTAACCTTAACTTATCTATATTCTAACTAAAAATTTTTAACCTATCCATGCTTCTTTAATTTCTAGATGCTCCATATCTATTATCCTCCCGTTTATTTTTAACAATATATCTTCCCCAAAAGTTCCATTTAGTTGGGAGTCGAAACGTGCCAGTCCAAATCTGTGTGTTATTGTTTTTCGCCCGACGATTATCGTTATGGGGTGACTAATGCCAAGGTATTGACTTCCATTCGCTGAGGTGGGTCTATCTATTTGCACCGTTCCTGCCACCCTTGGCATAGCAGGCAATATATTTAAATTTAAAACTGATCTGGGTGAACTTGGGGCTAATGTAAATAAGGTAAGTAACGATTGTTCATCATATTGAATGATGGTGGGTACCATTAGGGCCCCATTGGCAGAACGAAATAAGGATGTGATAGGGTCCCTTTCGGGCTCCCAGTCCCAGTCCTCTTGCCCTGGAGCCATCCATCCTTCGATGGGGAGGGCTGGTGGATCTTGCCCTGGCTTCTCTGCCTCAGCGGCTTCAATTGGCTCCTGCACAATGATTGGGAATTCTGCCATATCTTTCTTTCTTTCTCCTTCTTTTTCGTCTATCTGATGTCAACTTCCTTTTTTTGATCTTTCTATCTCCTTTCTTGTCTCTGTCTTTCTGATGCTAAAAACAAAAATAATAATCGTTACTATCTTATCTACTATATACATAATAACTAACTATTAACACTAACACTTATCTTATTTACTTTATCTTAACATTCTACCTTATACTTATCTATGTTATCTTAAAATTCTCTAATTTCTAACCTTTCACCATCTATGGTGTTTCCATGTATTTTCATTAGGATGTCATTTCCAATGGTGCCACAGGTAACATTGAGTAAAGCCC
Source organism: Podocnemis expansa (assembly GCA_007922195.1). Taxonomy (NCBI): domain Eukaryota; kingdom Metazoa; phylum Chordata; order Testudines; family Podocnemididae; genus Podocnemis; species Podocnemis expansa. Next base: position 4,841 of record VOCP01053922.1, read on the forward strand.
TCATTCTGAACCTATGATAGATAATTTTTCTTCCAATTCTTACTTGCATGGGGTGGCTTATTCTAATTTTTCTTTTTCCCTTGCTTTTAATGTATCCCACAGTTGGAGGGAGAATATCCCATCTTGTCAAATTTATCATAGAGTATGACAAATTTGGCCTAAGTTGGAAATATTGGGTGGTTGTATGGGTTGGATGTATTAATGTGATTGGGACTAAGAGGTTCCCTGTAATGGAATCTCTTTGTAACCCCACAATAGGAGTTAGGTCATGATCCCAATCTTCTTGTTCTATAACATTATCATGAGCCTCTCCAATTTGGGCTCCCTGCGGATACATAGCCTCTCCATTGATTTCTGCCTCAGCAGCTATGGGAAGAACATGTTCGGTAATCTGTTCTTTGCTCAGCCATTCTTTACTCAATGTACCCATAAGCGCAAATACATGACTTACTTATATAATTCTACATCTTTGTATTGTATACTACTTATATTCATACTTATATTACTATAATTCCTAATACAATTATTTTAGCCTACTTATCAGTCTATATACATTATTTCTGGAGGATTTGGACCAAGACATCTTTTTCTAAGTTAATTAAACACTTTGACATTCTTAAGATATCAAATTTTCAGTATCCCATATGGACTTCATCCATTTCCACTAATCCGAATTTAATATTATTATTATTATTATTATTATTATTTTAAATTGTCTTCCCTATTTTCACTATTAGGAAGGTTGTAGCTCCCACTCTTCTGGGTATCTTTATTATTTTGATCCTTTTATATGTTTGATACATGAGAATCTGTGGTATGATTATAATATTGATTATAGAATATAATGTCGTGGGATCTACGTAACATACATGACTTATTTCCCTATTTCTTACTTTTGCATATATTAATTTAGTATTTTGGTGATCTTTTAGCAGTGGAGTTATAACATGCCTATTATCCATGAACCTAACTGTTGGAGTCTCTTCTGTCTGGGTCCCTTTTTTTCTTTGGTATCATTAAGAATGTCAAAGAGAAAGTCCTTCCTCAACTCATCACTTGGGTTTTGTTTTTATAATATTAAGTAATTTATTTATTTTATTTTACATCTATGGCAAAACTTATTTCTTACACCAACAACCACTAAGATCAGCAAATTGATCGGATTTTTTTAAGTGGTTTACTCCCTAGTATAATGTTTTCAGTACATTGCCTCTTGTAGGTAATTACAGCTTTACATACTTTGTTTAAGATGACTTTAAAACCTTTATAGTCTTGTTCCTCCCAAAAACCTGATGGAAATCTTTAAGTCCCTGCTGCCAGCGCTTGTGTTTCTCTTCAGCACCACCCTAGCTACACCCTTAAATTCTCCCCAGCAACTGGAGCTATGGCAATTTTTTGGGTTAAAAAAAAAAAGGCTTGTAATCACAGAATTGCTGCTTTAACATAACAGGGGTCTTACTCTTATGACAGCCTGCATAGGGATTGTAACAATATAGCTGGAGTGTCTCTTTAAAAACTTTGTTGGGATCTGAGTCACTGTTACTAGGCATATTTATTTATCTGGACTCAGACGTTTCCAGCAGGTGTTGTGTAGCTCTAAGCATGCTTCACAATGTTCCCCACTAATGTAATGGCCAGTGCTCTAAGATCAAGGCCAGTGCTCTAAGATCTAAGACCATCTTCTGGCAGTTGTCTTGAGGAGAGCATTTCCCATTCTGTGCAAGGGAGGGGCTGAACTGAAAGCACACAATCATTTTAATTACAGGGAAAAGACTATTGGGAGAAACAGGTGGTTTCTTTTAGCTGTATAGTTCAGTTATGGGCTTAACTTCAATTTTTGAATATAGTAAAAAGGGGGAGGCAATTATATGCTGTTATATACACAGTTTTCTTGTTTCTGCTTAATGGCTTTTTTTTTTTCCCCAAATCTGTTTTTTTTTTTTAATATCTAAAAATTCACTACAGGGCTGAATGTAATTTATAGGCAGAAGATAGAATGCCTACCAATAACTGGAAATTTAAATAGATTTTTCTTTTCAGTTTTCACTAATGAAAAAGTGGCACCTGTATTAATTAGCATGTTTTGTTTGAATACTCCCTGTTTAAACTCTTCATAAACTGTAGGTGTTCCCCATCTATCTTGATCTAAATGTGCCACTAAGTCAGCATGCTTTTTGGCTGACACTGGGGAAATAGGGGGTCCTTAGCCTTCCTATTCTTGATCTTGAGGGAGAGGAGGGGCAGATGGATCTGGGCATTCATATTTTGCTAACCTTTTTAGTATTTCTGTCATGGGCAAGCCATCAATTTTTTCCCTAGGCTCATATTGTAACAACTTTTTCCATGCCCATGCTCTAACCGAATTTACTTTTTTTGGATAAGAATAAGAATCTCTTATTCTGTTTTTGGTCCACCCTTCATTTCTGTCATTTTTAATCTGTCTAGGTGGAAGGCTCTCTTTCTTTTGTGGACCACCATTTGAAAAGGTTGCTGTTGATACCCTTTCAATTCTTTTTCTAGGTGCAGAGGAGGTTTCCCTCTGAATTTCATAGAATGTTTTGGCTTTTTCCTCTATTTCTCTTAAAGGTGTTTCTACTGGGTTCATAGAGATATTTAAACTTCCTGAGGTATTTCCTAAGGTTTTAACTTGCTCAGGAGTGAATGGTATTTTTTCTATTCATTCTTCTATTCTATCTGTTCGTGTTTTCTTAGTTACCTTAATAATTTTTACTGGTGCTACTGGAGGTGGTTTATCAAGCTTTTAACTCTTGTCTTTCAATATTATACAGAGCTTCTTTCTGTGCTATCCTGTCACAATCCTCTTCCACATCTTCCCACTCATCCTCTTCCGTGTCTACTTCCTCATACCTCCAACAACTTGCATTGTCCTTTCCTACTGAAATTATTTCTTTACTAACTCTCCATTCCCTTCTTAGAGCCTCTACCTGTTGTAAACAATCTACCTGCTCTATCCTTCCTTTTTCCTCTACATCCGAAAGCATTACCCTCATAATGGCTTGGCTGTGTATAGCCACCTCTTTCCATTTTTCCTTTTCTTTAAGCAAGCTTGCTACCTCCTTTTTTCCTTTTGCTATTTCCTTCTGAAACATTTTTAGCTGAGAAGACTGCGTCAGCAGCGCAGTTCTTAAATTGTTACTCTCTACCTTTAGGTTCTTTAATTGTTTGATGTTATTATCGCTTTCTTGTTGTAATTTTTGTTTTTCCTTCATTAGTTGTTTTACTTCTGTATCTAAGATTGCAACTAGATGTAATCCTTGCATATCAGTCTCTTTTCTTTCTTGTTCACTAGGCTTTTTTTTAGATTTCTCCCTCTGATTTTCCAAACTATCTCCTAGCATTTTATGAGTGCTTTTTACTGATTTTATAATGCTTTTATTTCCGTGCCCTCAATATCTTATAGTCTTATGCTAGAAGTTTTCTACTTCAGATCTTTTCCAAACCTTACTTAAGTTAATTTTAATATTATTGGGCACCTCTTTCTTTCCTAATATTATATATATATTTTTTTTTTAAAAATGCACAACTAATTTACCTGCCATCTGGTCTTAAATAACAACAGGGTTAGACACTCTCTAACAGGAGGAACACTGTCTGCCTTACGCAATGACAGGGTAAAAAGCTTTCTAAACACTGGACAGTATTTCTAAAACTCACTTCAGGGCTGAGCAACCCATCAGAATCTTCTAGTCTGACTTCTGTCAATAAAACCTCAAAAGAGATCCCTGGTCTCTGGAGATACCTAGAAATTCCTAAGTTAGTCCACTACCAAGCATAACCTCCGAGACTAACTATAAACCTGTCTCATCCGTAGGGACATCTCCCTCATGGTGGCCACAGGCCCTGTACCCCTCAAGCAAGGCTGTCCTATACCCTTACTATATTGGTTACAGGTTTGCTGGATATGGTCCTCCAGCTGGACTGCTCCAGCTAGCTTTTACTGGATACCAATGTCTCCAGGAGGGCAATTCTCTTGGGCTAGGCTTACTGGATATGTGCCTCCAGGAGGGCAATTTTAACTGAATAATTAAATCACCAAAGCCTACTCAACACCGATAATTCGAGTCACTTAATCCTACAGAATTATCTACTCAATACAATTGAATCAAATAAACCTTTAGATGTAATTAATTCAATTGTATCAGGTAAATCCTTTAAATATACGTTTACTAATAAAACCAATACATTTGCATTAATGCGTTTCAATTTAAATTTTTGTTTGCCAATTACTACTACTCTTATGGATGCACCCTTAAAATTATTAACTAAATTTTCCTTGATGACATTTTAGGTATAGTTTTCCTAAACAAGGGTTATTCTAATAAGCAAAAATTAATTTTTATTTACTGGTAGATGTTTATTCTATATATCTGCTCTTTAATGAAATTCTATTTACTAATTGATGTTACTCTATATAAGCATGCTACCAAATTACTGCAGTATTAATTTTACCTAATACAATTATTTTTACACTTTTCCTATTTCCTTATAAAATTTTAAAAAGGTTTTATTGTCTGCTGGTTGAGCGCGAAGGGTTAAAGTTAAGGTGCTGGCTTGAAAGACCGTTCACAATCAGCACAGCAGACAAGACTCCTAGAATTTTTAAGTGCACCACAACTTCATGGAGTCTTTAACTCCTCTATATCTTATGTTGCTTTAGAGTCTGTGAACCCCCAAATTTAAGCAAAAACCTCCTGGCTGGCTCGCCAATTCTGTTACCCCAAAAATTTGATCCCCAAAATCCAATCACTCAATTTATCAATTTTCAGACCATCCAGCAGTCTGGATGTAATTACAATCTCAGGAGGTAACCCAAATTAGGTTATTTCACTTAAACGGACAGATATCCAAACCCTGGGATAAATGTCCCAAGTTGGGGACTACGGCTACAGCCCACCGATCAAGCACAGACTCACAAGCAACAAAGATTCAGAGTCAATAGTTTGTTTTGATCAAAAGCGGCTTTATTGTAACATGTATTGTAAGCACTGACTAAAGCGCTACTGTCTCTTTAAGAAAAACCGCTACTTAACATCAAGCTTAAAGGCATTAAAATTATTCTAGGAAATTACAACATAAAGACACTACTTAACTTATAACATATAAGCGCTATGGTTTACAGATACAATTAACACAAAAAGGCAACACTTTAACTTATAACTATAACACAAAGACAATTAGTTAATTAAAAGAACATTCAGCGAGTGAGGGCCAGTCACTGGCTGAATGGAGAGATCTCAGTTCTTAATGCTGCTCTTTAAGGTCTAACTCTGGGTTGCTTGTCTCCCTTAACTTAAATAAATTGCCTTAAAAAGTTGCTTTAGAAAGGGCTTGGGCTTCCCCTGATACTGGTCCCTATTGGCATTCCTCCCCTCCTTGGGACCCTTTTTGCTTACCCCAAAAGGCTGGAAAAAGAGCGCTGAGTTGTAGGGGTCCTCAGGGAAACAGAAAGCAAGAGTCCAGGAAAAAGGAGATAAGGAGGGAGGCAAAAGAGAGGAAAAGGTGGGACAGCAGGGAAAAGAGCTGGCTAGTCCAGTGGGCCCCACACAGCTCTGGGCTCGTTGCCCTGGCACCGTGGCTTCGGAACACTCAGGGTAGGCAGAGGTAGCTGCTGGACGACAGGAGTTCAGGCGTGCTGTGGATCGGTCAGCTGCAGGCAGGCTGAGTGGCTGGGAGAGCGGAGCCTCAGGCGCGCTGTGGATCGGTCAGTGGCAGGCAGGCTTGGTCACCGGGCAAGCGGAGCTGGAACAGCGGCAGGCAGGCAGGCTGGCTGGAGAAGCCTCACAGGCAGCAGAGCTCACAAACCTCTAGGCAGTACTCAGTTAGCTGCTTGGTTGTAAGAGCATCGAAGGCCCTTTAGAAGCCAGGCACAGAGACCCAGCTTCAAGGATAATGCCCTGAGTCACCGCTCAGAGACACGACCCTGTGCCTTTAGAAACTAAGTCAGACACTTCGCTCCCAGAAACTGAGTTAAACCCAGCTCTAAGAGCCTAAGTCCAAAACTTAGCTCTCAGGCTTCCACTAGAGACATTGTCACTCTCTCTAGGGATGGATGTGAGTGAGACTCCTAGTGCAGCAGGTAACACAGCCAAAAGGCCATTGGAACCCAGTAAGGAGCGGGAGAGATCTCCACAGAGCTGCTCTTTGCACTGCCTTTTATTTGCAATTTCTGCCACTCCCAGTTTCTTCTTGACCAGTCCAAAAGGTATGATTTCATGTTCATACAATTGAAAAAGGGCGACTTCATTGCTCATCTGCATATTGCATCATCAAAATCAATACTTTTGACAAGCCCTGCTGACAGGGGGTGGATACTTTAAGATACTTGATGGGAGGGGGACTGAGTGAGTTCAAAAGTTCAGAGGCTTGCCTCCATCTTGACCTACTTAGAATTTCCTGTTAAAGCTGCTGATGGAGATATGTAACTTCCCTTTATGATCTCTCCATTTTGTTTCTTGCTGAATGCTCTTTTATTTATTTATCCATTTATTTATTTAATTTTAAAACACTGTTAAATGATTGATTTATGAGTTCTTTACCCTTAATTACTGCATATTATGCCATTTTCTAGCTTTGCCATAAAACCTCTGCCAAATTGCCTTACCATTTCTTACTCATATGGGTTTTTATATTTTCTTAGTATTTTAATTTATTTATTTAGTTTCTCTGTGATACTAAGGAGATGGCAAAAATCTCAGGCTACAATTCCCCTCCTTGCTGGGTTTGAAAACCTGTTTTCAAGTCCAGCACCCTTAAAGATTTTTGTCCCATTTAATCCTCTGGAAGATGCTCATTTGATCTTGGCTTAAAAGTTTCCATTAAGGGGGATTGAATCATCATGTTTTCATAATGACTCAATTCCTCCATTGGGATCCATTCATAGAGTTTCTTGTCCAGTTTGCGCTCAAGGCTCTCCATGCTAGGAGACCGAGCCCTCATGTCTTCATACTGGCACAAGTCTCTTCCATCCGGATCCATATGTGAGGATTTGCTCAATGAATTTGTTGGGGAATGACTATATTTTTTGCCATTCGATAGCCACAACAGCAACTTCAATTTCTTGATTTTTCCTCTTACCCAAAATACTAATATCAGGAGCGAAATAGCTAAGTCAATTTGCATCATCAATAACATTACCACTGGGTGCAATAAAACATTCAAGTATTTGGTGGCTGTGGGGGACAATCCCATAAATACTCTCCACCAATTGTGTTGCGAGATTCCCTTTACTCGTTCCATCACTTGTTCAATCTGCTTAGCTGAGTGTCGCACGGTGAGTAGGACACTTTGAGCAGTTTCTTTCACCTTTTCCACTTCTTTCTTCAAATCGGGGTGTTCTAGCAATTCTTGGACAATCGTGATATTTGGTCCCAATGGAACTGGATCAATTTGTTCATACAGTCGGTATTCTTCTTTAATTTCTTCCTCAATCATTAGAGGTAAGTTGTATTTAACATCACATCCTACTAAAGATGTAATATTACATATACATTGATTTTCATATGGATCATGTGCGATATCATAAACATAATTCACTTTAAACAATGTACACCAATTTCTTATACAAGTTTTCCCAACATACACAATCATTGATTCATTAGAAGATTTTTGGATTTAATTGATAGTAACATTCTCCTTGTTCCCCATTCAAACAAACATCGCAGGATTGAATAGCATTTTGATTACAAACATATCCAACACCGTCTGGTTCTTCCACACAAGCCTCAAGTTCTACGGTTTTCCAGGTACTTTCCTGTTTTAATGACCACAATTTATATCCCATTGGCTGCATTACAGTTGAGTTTAAATTTATCCCTAAGCCAATTACTGGAAATATCCATTTAACTTGAGCCTTGGTGATCATTAATATGTATGTAGTAATTTGATTTTTGGATGGATTATAGGTGAAATTGATCATTTTCCACCATTCATGTAATTCAGTTTCAAATTTTGAAACATGCTTCCAAATTGCACTTTTTATTTCTAGTGGCAATTGTCCACTCATCCCATCCCTGATGATATCTTTCATTACATCATGCATCCAGGCCTGAGCTTGGATACATGCTAATGCAAGAGATACATTATTTTGTAAAGTTTCAATTGTATCCAGAATTGTTAAATGATCTGCTTTGTGGGATTTTTCCCATTCTGGAAGCAATTTGGCAGCTATGTATTGACTTGAGCTCATTTTTGTCAAAGAGGTTTGTGATGGCTTTGCCAATTTTTTTTTAATTGTTGTCCTAACCTACTTAATTTGTTTGCTGATATTTTTACGTCTCTGCTATTCAAAAAAAATTTTTGGAACAGGATTGGGAAGTGGGTGTATATTCATATTTTCCATTCTTCTTCTAAAGGTTTGGTATAATTTTGACATTGACGTTTTAAAGAAAATACTTGTGTAAGATCTAACACTACTTTCTTAAGTGAATAAGATGGATCTATTATCAAATTTTTTTTTTTTTTTTACCACATAAGGACCAGTATTTGTGATTGTTGGTTTGAGTACCCATGTAAATGGAAACGTATAGCTGAAATCTTTACCTATAATTTTCCATGTTCCACTACCCCTTTGTCTTATTATGTTGACATTTCCTTCACAATAATGATAAAATAATATTTGCTGGTATTACCCCGTTTGACATTCTTTTTCATGAACAAGATGTTTATACATTGCTGGAGATGCCTGTGCTACATTTTCTTTGGTAAAAATACTTATATTCATTTGACATTCAAAAGGATGGGTGATAATATTTTCTTTAGGATCTTTTAATTGGAATGTGTGTACAGTGTCGTTGTGCCTATTATGATACCACTGAACATGCATGTGTTGTATATTCCCTTTATTTCACAATGGAATGTACCATACAATGATCCCACATTCTTTCTTTTTCATCGTAATTTTTTTGTTTGTTTGTTTGTTTTGACCTTGACACCACATTTGGTCCCTTTATAATAGCACATTGCCAGTGTTCTGGTATAATTGTTGTTCCCAATATTTTTTTTATTTGAATCATTATCCCATTTACAAGTAGATGGTTTGAGGCAGAGTAATATTGGGGGTGTGTTAGAATTTTTCCGTTCAATGGTCTTAAATTCAAGAGAACACTCATGTGATAATTGTGTTGCAACATTTCGTATGTTGTTCCTTTGTATGATTTTTACTAACTTCTTTTTCAACCCTTTTTGAATTGTGAATTTACACCCTTGAACCTGATTTACTATTCCTACTGTGGGAGAATCAACCCATTGAATGCTCGTGGCCATTTCTTGCCTGTTTACTAATTGTGCTCTTTCTTTTATAACTTTTTTTTTTTTAGTGGATGTACTAGCAATAATACTAGCATTCTGACTGATAACCCACTGCCCTGAACCCATTCTAGTTATTTTACAAATTAATTTCCCTTGGTTTTTTTAGTGTCATTCCATGTACAACTGAAGGGTTGTGTCAGTGCCTTACTAGATCCTATAGTTATAATTATCCAACCTTCCTTTTCATTATCAAATTTAAGAGGACATTTTATGGGCACCATTTATGGCAAAACTCTTATTTTGAGCTAAAAGTGTTATAATTTCTGTCGGTCCAATGAAAGCTATGAGTTTCGTGTTATTAAGGCGTGGAAATGTGAGGATACATTCTTCCATATTTTCGAATGTAACACTGGAATCTTCAGCTGGTTTACTCCATTCAATGGTTGCAGTCAGGGCTGTCTCATTCACAGTACCACAGAAGCAGCACAAGTAAGCAAAGACCCAAAAAGCTCAATGCAAAGTTGACTTCATCTTCCATCCGTTGTATTCTGGAACAAAAGAAACACAAAGACCCCTCCTTCCTTCATTAAATACCTAGTTTCCTTTTATTTTCTAGCAATTCGATCTGAGTTTTAATTCCAACAGAGGATTAATAAACACTTGTCCTTGTGCTTCTTAGGGTGGTACTGCTGCTTCATCTTCTGACACTTCTGCTTTAACTGCAACCGTCTGGATTTCTTTTTCCTTAATTATTAGTCTTTTTATTTTATTTTTTTTGGTTACTCGGCTAAAATTGGAATTAAAGGTTTTTATTTCTTATTTTACCTTGTATTGATAAAAAACTGACTACACACTTTTTCTTTTTATAAACAAAAAAAAATTATTAACAATAACATTTTTTCTTAATAACAATTTTTTTTAATAAAACCTATTTCCTATTCTATTTCTTACCTACCTATTTCTTATCTAAGCTAACTAGATTCTATTACAATCAAATTTTACCTAAATTCCCTATCTTAATCTGTCTACTCTTATCCTATTTCTTAACTATATTCTATCACCTAACTAAACTTATTCTAACTTATCTTAACCTTAACTTATCTATATTCTAACTAAAAATTTTTAACCTATCCATGCTTCTTTAATTTCTAGATGCTCCATATCTATTATCCTCCCGTTTATTTTTAACAATATATCTTCCCCAAAAGTTCCATTTAGTTGGGAGTCGAAACGTGCCAGTCCAAATCTGTGTGTTATTGTTTTTCGCCCGACGATTATCGTTATGGGGTGACTAATGCCAAGGTATTGACTTCCATTCGCTGAGGTGGGTCTATCTATTTGCACCGTTCCTGCCACCCTTGGCATAGCAGGCAATATATTTAAATTTAAAACTGATCTGGGTGAACTTGGGGCTAATGTAAATAAGGTAAGTAACGATTGTTCATCATATTGAATGATGGTGGGTACCATTAGGGCCCCATTGGCAGAACGAAATAAGGATGTGATAGGGTCCCTTTCGGGCTCCCAGTCCCAGTCCTCTTGCCCTGGAGCCATCCATCCTTCGATGGGGAGGGCTGGTGGATCTTGCCCTGGCTTCTCTGCCTCAGCGGCTTCAATTGGCTCCTGCACAATGATTGGGAATTCTGCCATATCTTTCTTTCTTTCTCCTTCTTTTTCGTCTATCTGATGTCAACTTCCTTTTTTTGATCTTTCTATCTCCTTTCTTGTCTCTGTCTTTCTGATGCTAAAAACAAAAATAATAATCGTTACTATCTTATCTACTATATACATAATAACTAACTATTAACACTAACACTTATCTTATTTACTTTATCTTAACATTCTACCTTATACTTATCTATGTTATCTTAAAATTCTCTAATTTCTAACCTTTCACCATCTATGGTGTTTCCATGTATTTTCATTAGGATGTCATTTCCAATGGTGCCACAGGTAACATTGAGTAAAGCCCTCATTCTGAACCTATGATAGATAATTTTTCTTCCAATTCTTACTTGCATGGGGTGGCTTATTCTAATTTTTCTTTTTCCCTTGCTTTTAATGTATCCCACAGTTGGAGGGAGAATATCCCATCTTGTCAAATTTATCATAGAGTATGACAAATTTGGCCTAAGTTGGAAATATTGGGTGGTTGTATGGGTTGGATGTATTAATGTGATTGGGACTAAGAGGTTCCCTGTAATGGAATCTCTTTGTAACCCCACAATAGGAGTTAGGTCATGATCCCAATCTTCTTGTTCTATAACATTATCATGAGCCTCTCCAATTTGGGCTCCCTGCGGATACATAGCCTCTCCATTGATTTCTGCCTCAGCAGCTATGGGAAGAACATGTTCGGTAATCTGTTCTTTGCTCAGCCATTCTTTACTCAATGTACCCATAAGCGCAAATACATGACTTACTTATATAATTCTACATCTTTGTATTGTATACTACTTATATTCATACTTATATTACTATAATTCCTAATACAATTATTTTAGCCTACTTATCAGTCTATATACATTATTTCTGGAGGATTTGGACCAAGACATCTTTTTCTAAGTTAATTAAACACTTTGACATTCTTAAGATATCAAATTTTCAGTATCCCATATGGACTTCATCCATTTCCACTAATCCGAATTTAATATTATTATTATTATTATTATTATTATTTTAAATTGTCTTCCCTATTTTCACTATTAGGAAGGTTGTAGCTCCCACTCTTCTGGGTATCTTTATTATTTTGATCCTTTTATATGTTTGATACATGAGAATCTGTGGTATGATTATAATATTGATTATAGAATATAATGTCGTGGGATCTACGTAACATACATGACTTATTTCCCTATTTCTTACTTTTGCATATATTAATTTAGTATTTTGGTGATCTTTTAGCAGTGGAGTTATAACATGCCTATTATCCATGAACCTAACTGTTGGAGTCTCTTCTGTCTGGGTCCCTTTTTTTCTTTGGTATCATTAAGAATGTCAAAGAGAAAGTCCTTCCTCAACTCATCACTTGGGTTTTGTTTTTATAATATTAAGTAATTTATTTATTTTATTTTACATCTATGGCAAAACTTATTTCTTACACCAACAACCACTAAGATCAGCAAATTGATCGGATTTTTTTAAGTGGTTTACTCCCTAGTATAATGTTTTCAGTACATTGCCTCTTGTAGGTAATTACAGCTTTACATACTTTGTTTAAGATGACTTTAAAACCTTTATAGTCTTGTTCCTCCCAAAAACCTGATGGAAATCTTTAAGTCCCTGCTGCCAGCGCTTGTGTTTCTCTTCAGCACCACCCTAGCTACACCCTTAAATTCTCCCCAGCAACTGGAGCTATGGCAATTTTTTGGGTTAAAAAAAAAAAGGCTTGTAATCACAGAATTGCTGCTTTAACATAACAGGGGTCTTACTCTTATGACAGCCTGCATAGGGATTGTAACAATATAGCTGGAGTGTCTCTTTAAAAACTTTGTTGGGATCTGAGTCACTGTTACTAGGCATATTTATTTATCTGGACTCAGACGTTTCCAGCAGGTGTTGTGTAGCTCTAAGCATGCTTCACAATGTTCCCCACTAATGTAATGGCCAGTGCTCTAAGATCAAGGCCAGTGCTCTAAGATCTAAGACCATCTTCTGGCAGTTGTCTTGAGGAGAGCATTTCCCATTCTGTGCAAGGGAGGGGCTGAACTGAAAGCACACAATCATTTTAATTACAGGGAAAAGACTATTGGGAGAAACAGGTGGTTTCTTTTAGCTGTATAGTTCAGTTATGGGCTTAACTTCAATTTTTGAATATAGTAAAAAGGGGGAGGCAATTATATGCTGTTATATACACAGTTTTCTTGTTTCTGCTTAATGGCTTTTTTTTTTTCCCCAAATCTGTTTTTTTTTTTTAATATCTAAAAATTCACTACAGGGCTGAATGTAATTTATAGGCAGAAGATAGAATGCCTACCAATAACTGGAAATTTAAATAGATTTTTCTTTTCAGTTTTCACTAATGAAAAAGTGGCACCTGTATTAATTAGCATGTTTTGTTTGAATACTCCCTGTTTAAACTCTTCATAAACTGTAGGTGTTCCCCATCTATCTTGATCTAAATGTGCCACTAAGTCAGCATGCTTTTTGGCTGACACTGGGGAAATAGGGGGTCCTTAGCCTTCCTATTCTTGATCTTGAGGGAGAGGAGGGGCAGATGGATCTGGGCATTCATATTTTGCTAACCTTTTTAGTATTTCTGTCATGGGCAAGCCATCAATTTTTTCCCTAGGCTCATATTGTAACAACTTTTTCCATGCCCATGCTCTAACCGAATTTACTTTTTTTGGATAAGAATAAGAATCTCTTATTCTGTTTTTGGTCCACCCTTCATTTCTGTCATTTTTAATCTGTCTAGGTGGAAGGCTCTCTTTCTTTTGTGGACCACCATTTGAAAAGGTTGCTGTTGATACCCTTTCAATTCTTTTTCTAGGTGCAGAGGAGGTTTCCCTCTGAATTTCATAGAATGTTTTGGCTTTTTCCTCTATTTCTCTTAAAGGTGTTTCTACTGGGTTCATAGAGATATTTAAACTTCCTGAGGTATTTCCTAAGGTTTTAACTTGCTCAGGAGTGAATGGTATTTTTTCTATTCATTCTTCTATTCTATCTGTTCGTGTTTTCTTAGTTACCTTAATAATTTTTACTGGTGCTACTGGAGGTGGTTTATCAAGCTTTTAACTCTTGTCTTTCAATATTATACAGAGCTTCTTTCTGTGCTATCCTGTCACAATCCTCTTCCACATCTTCCCACTCATCCTCTTCCGTGTCTACTTCCTCATACCTCCAACAACTTGCATTGTCCTTTCCTACTGAAATTATTTCTTTACTAACTCTCCATTCCCTTCTTAGAGCCTCTACCTGTTGTAAACAATCTACCTGCTCTATCCTTCCTTTTTCCTCTACATCCGAAAGCATTACCCTCATAATGGCTTGGCTGTGTATAGCCACCTCTTTCCATTTTTCCTTTTCTTTAAGCAAGCTTGCTACCTCCTTTTTTCCTTTTGCTATTTCCTTCTGAAACATTTTTAGCTGAGAAGACTGCGTCAGCAGCGCAGTTCTTAAATTGTTACTCTCTACCTTTAGGTTCTTTAATTGTTTGATGTTATTATCGCTTTCTTGTTGTAATTTTTGTTTTTCCTTCATTAGTTGTTTTACTTCTGTATCTAAGATTGCAACTAGATGTAATCCTTGCATATCAGTCTCTTTTCTTTCTTGTTCACTAGGCTTTTTTTTAGATTTCTCCCTCTGATTTTCCAAACTATCTCCTAGCATTTTATGAGTGCTTTTTACTGATTTTATAATGCTTTTATTTCCGTGCCCTCAATATCTTATAGTCTTATGCTAGAAGTTTTCTACTTCAGATCTTTTCCAAACCTTACTTAAGTTAATTTTAATATTATTGGGCACCTCTTTCTTTCCTAATATTATATATATATTTTTTTTTTAAAAATGCACAACTAATTTACCTGCCATCTGGTCTTAAATAACAACAGGGTTAGACACTCTCTAACAGGAGGAACACTGTCTGCCTTACGCAATGACAGGGTAAAAAGCTTTCTAAACACTGGACAGTATTTCTAAAACTCACTTCAGGGCTGAGCAACCCATCAGAATCTTCTAGTCTGACTTCTGTCAATAAAACCTCAAAAGAGATCCCTGGTCTCTGGAGATACCTAGAAATTCCTAAGTTAGTCCACTACCAAGCATAACCTCCGAGACTAACTATAAACCTGTCTCATCCGTAGGGACATCTCCCTCATGGTGGCCACAGGCCCTGTACCCCTCAAGCAAGGCTGTCCTATACCCTTACTATATTGGTTACAGGTTTGCTGGATATGGTCCTCCAGCTGGACTGCTCCAGCTAGCTTTTACTGGATACCAATGTCTCCAGGAGGGCAATTCTCTTGGGCTAGGCTTACTGGATATGTGCCTCCAGGAGGGCAATTTTAACTGAATAATTAAATCACCAAAGCCTACTCAACACCGATAATTCGAGTCACTTAATCCTACAGAATTATCTACTCAATACAATTGAATCAAATAAACCTTTAGATGTAATTAATTCAATTGTATCAGGTAAATCCTTTAAATATACGTTTACTAATAAAACCAATACATTTGCATTAATGCGTTTCAATTTAAATTTTTGTTTGCCAATTACTACTACTCTTATGGATGCACCCTTAAAATTATTAACTAAATTTTCCTTGATGACATTTTAGGTATAGTTTTCCTAAACAAGGGTTATTCTAATAAGCAAAAATTAATTTTTATTTACTGGTAGATGTTTATTCTATATATCTGCTCTTTAATGAAATTCTATTTACTAATTGATGTTACTCTATATAAGCATGCTACCAAATTACTGCAGTATTAATTTTACCTAATACAATTATTTTTACACTTTTCCTATTTCCTTATAAAATTTTAAAAAGGTTTTATTGTCTGCTGGTTGAGCGCGAAGGGTTAAAGTTAAGGTGCTGGCTTGAAAGACCGTTCACAATCAGCACAGCAGACAAGACTCCTAGAATTTTTAAGTGCACCACAACTTCATGGAGTCTTTAACTCCTCTATATCTTATGTTGCTTTAGAGTCTGTGAACCCCCAAATTTAAGCAAAAACCTCCTGGCTGGCTCGCCAATTCTGTTACCCCAAAAATTTGATCCCCAAAATCCAATCACTCAATTTATCAATTTTCAGACCATCCAGCAGTCT